>JAPMOQ010048124.1:0-19356 GCA_026543055.1 Argiope trifasciata
TGTCGCTGTCTCTTTGAGATGATGTCAGAACTTGACATTCCAGTCAACTCTCAGTCTGTGCGAAATTGTGATAGGCGTCAAACGTGTTGAAAGCTGTTCTTTGATTTATAAAATTCGGTATATAATATTTCTACATTAGGTTTTCACTAAGCATTTGAATTAACAGCGATATTACGGCATTTGTATGAAAACATTTTCCGAATGTAAACTTATGATTGAATGACTGTAAGAAACTGATTCAAATGAGTTTTGTATGGAGATGCAGGACATTCAGGAGGGCTGACGTAGCTCTGTTTAAAGAGGGCGTCAAGCTCAATGCACATCAAACAAATATTTGCATAAAAGGTTGAATAACTGTCCACTATTTTGATGAAGAATTGATGGATGCTCAAAGAGGACATTCAGCGTTTGTCTGACTGTTAATAATGAGTACATAGGAAAACATTTAGTTGCATCCTTCTAAACTTAGAAAAAACTAACTATAACTGAGGACATAGCATTGTAAATGAGGGAGAAAAACAACCCTGCAGCGACTCAATTTTACCTTGCCACAAGAAGGTTTAATTCCTGGATTAGATATCAACATATTCAAAACTGGTTGAAATGCTATTGGCCGCATGTTGTTTCGCAAGCTTTTTCCACGAAATGAAATATTTGTTAACAGAAGGTAACTTTTTTGTTTATTGAGCTAAGACCTCTAACTGCTACTTCGGATTCCTTAGAGTGACAAAACCGTAAACGAAGCGAGGAATATGCGAGGACATTGCAAATAGTGTTTTAAAAACAGTTTTAGTTCAAAGAATACTGAAGTAAATATGTGCTTATGATATTAAAAGGGTGAGTAATTTTGCTTTTACGAATTTCTATAAATTTAACATTAATTTTTAATGCTGAATTAATATGAGTATTCATTAGTGCTACATCACATTCTTATTCATCTTTAAATAAGTCACTTATTTAGAACTTAGGAAAAATGCTAGATTTAAAATCATCATGAAGTTTCACCAACAACTTCATAAACTGTTTGATAAGACAATTGATAACTATTCCACTTTAACGATGTTAAATCCAACAATACATTTGTTAGGACATCAATGTTTGGAGACAATACTACAATTTTGTCTAAACATTCTTCTAGTGAAAAATGCCATCACCACTATAGTATATCATCCTATTAAACTCGAAATAATTTTTGAAAGAATGTAGTAATTTATAGTTTTATATTCTGTTTCAAAGATATTAAAATCACAGCTGTAGGTACATAGGAAATTGTCAGTCTTGTAGTCGTTTAAAAGTAAATTTAAGAACCGTTGAAAATTTTTTTTAGAAATTTTGAAGGCAAAAAATTTTGAATTACATTCTGCAGAAAAAATAGATTTCTGCTATAATTTTTTCCTGAACTGGTCAAAATTAACTTTCCGTAGAATACTAAACTGAAAAACCAAAATATTAAAATTAATTTAAAGCAAAATATCAGTGTAATTGGCCCTACAGCTGATTTGTTTTTTAATTCTGTTGGCTATTTAAAGTTCTGAATTAAGATTTCTCATAGGTTATTATTCCCGGGTTATCTGGAACTCCAAAATAATAATTAATTGCCCTAAGATGAAGCGGTCACTGCCGGCGTACATCTCTTTCAGCTTTATTTTGTAAGAACTTTATCATTCTTGTCTCCGTTTGATTTAGTTCTTCTTTAAGGAATTGTTCAGAAAAACGAATGAACTGCGCAGAATAACTTTAAGAATGAGAGTTTAGAAAAAGAAAGGCGTTTAAAATACAACAAAAATCTTAAACCAACGCACTTCAATGTTAACGTTATTTTAATGCATTTAATTTAAAATTAATTAATATGTGGATAGGAAACGGTTATCACTAAAAGAAAAAATTTTGAATTTTGAAATGCAAAATAAAATTATTTTGGAATATTTTTTATTGAAAGTTGCTTAGAAAAAGGAAGAAATTGTGGTTAATATATAAATGTTTAAGGAATTTTAAACTTCAAAAAGTTTACGATATAATTCCGGTTGCCTTCAATTTTAAGTATGATAAAACTTGATGAAACGGGCAATTATTTAAGGGATATGGGATATATATATATATATATATATATAATTTTTTATATTAAGATCCCTTAATTTAAATTAGCATTATTTCCAAAAAATAATTTTATTTATCCTTTTTACGTGTAAATTTCTAATATTTTATTACTACTTTTCCCACAACAATTCTCTTAATTATTTTAATTATGCGATAGATATAATCGTACACTTAGACTAATAATTTTTCGTATGCCCATATTTTACTTTATAATTAAAGATAAATACTAAAGTTCAAAATGAATTAATCAAGTCTTAAATATTTTACAGCAATTTTTCAGATTAAATTTGGAATCTTTATTTTTTGTTGTCAATTCGAATTAAACTTAAATATTAAATTAAAATTTATATCTGAACTTTGCTGCACTTTCGTGACTAATATATTTATATACATTATATTTTAAGCTAGGAAAACTAATTTTAATAAAGCTTTAAGCGCATTATAAGAATTCAAGATTTATTGAATTTAAATACCATGTACTGTTTACAATTGTTATTACAATTGTTTAAACTATTTAAATAGGATATTTTAGTACCTTAATCCTTTATTTTTAATTTTTCTTTTTGTTTCGAGTTGAACTTTTGAATAAAAGGCTTTAAGCTTTAAAAAAATTGTAGTAGTTTCTCTTTATTAGCTTTCTATTTTAATCAAACTACTTATCCAGTTCATAAAATTTGAAGTAATTGAATTTTTTAATATGAAGAATCGATGCTTTATCCTAAATTTCGCGTGCCTGTTTGATACCAAACATTATGCAGACCATTCAATATTTCAGTTAGATGAAATTTCAAAAGTCCAAATTACTGACTTTAAAAAAAAATATTTGTATTCAGTTCGATTAGCAGTCTTGATTTGAATTTCTTGATTAGTAATAAAGTCTAACAAATATTGTAAAAATATTATTGGTACTTGAGTCGATCTAATTTTTTTTTGTGTTTTGGATTTGGTCTCTTTAGTTGAAACTAATTTCTTTGCTATGAATTCATTTCAATTAAATATTCCAGCAACTTTGGATTTCCTAAAGCATTTTATTAAGCTTGAAGTTTGACTCAAAATAATTTACTGATCTTAATTTTTTTCAGAATATGAAGAATACTTTGATCCACTTACGGAAGTTTTGAAGTTAAAAGTTGATAGCCATCGAAATCGATTGATCTAAAAGAAAATGCCAAGGAAAAAGAATGGTAAGTTTCTAAACGAGAGAAATGGAACGGCATGCATATTTTTTATGCTTTAAAACGTATACTTTAGAAAGTATTTACAAATTAAATATCGAATATTTCAGTAATGAAAGAAACACGAGATATTTGAAGTGTAGCACGTTGTGCCTCCTAGTTTATCGCCAATATGGCAACCCAACGGAACTTTCTTACAGTAACTCTAATTCTGTTTTGTTTACGCCTTTTTATAATAGTTGAGTTGTTCAGGAACGACGACTGTTTTATAATAAATGTAATATTTAAAATATCGATTTCAGATTATTTAAATTTTGTTTATTATTTTAATTTAAAATTTAATATACAAAGAAAGTTTAGAATAAAAATAATATTAATTAAAATAACATTTATTTCATTTTTAGAGTTAATATTTACAAAAAAATTCGTTTTTACATTTTTTATCATCACAATGCGAATTCGCAAATCGTCTGCCTTTTCGTATTAAAAGAAGTCTGCCATGGAATTATTCGCAGTTCTCGTAATTCTTTTGGTGCTCCAACGTTTGGTTCCCTTGAAATATTATGTCTGGAATTGTACAGGAGTGGATGTCTGGTAGTTGGGATGGTAGGTACTACTTCGACTGCTGAATGCATGAAGGTGGAAGTGGAATTTTTTTAATGAGTTGATGAGGTTTGGAAATAATACTTTGAGTGTTATAAAGTGTTGAGTGTTTATGAAAAGATGAAATAAAACAAGTACATTAAATATTAAAAATTCTGTATAACATTCGTTCCTATAACATCATTTATTCCTATTTGTAATATTATTATGCACTATTTCTTAATCCACACCGTCCATCTGTTCAATTTGCTAGCGAAGCTACAGCATTCCCGCTCCTTAAGGAAGTGAAGCCATAGGATGTTTTTTAAAGTAAAAAAAAAATACTGCCCAGTGCCTTCTACAGATGCCTGAAGGCACCGGGCAGTATTAAACAAATAATTATAACTAGTTAAACATCCTAAATAAAAAGGCGGGAAACGGCAATCGTAACTGTTCCGCGGAGCAGTTTTATTTTGTCCGCCATGTTTGTTGGCGACTTGGCATCCTTGGCGCAGCAAGGGGCACACTATTCTACACTTTAACCTACGAGATTAATTTGGTTGCATGTAAAAATTATTTGAAAAGTTATTAGATTTTTGGCTAAAATGCAGAAATACTTTCTTCCAAATTTTTAACGTTCGATGTTTTTAGCATTACTCTTTCACATTTAGTGTCTTATATATGATATTGCTATATTTATAAGCTAATTTCTTATTTTTAAATCTTAAACATACATACTTTAATCCAAAATCTTTGTATTTCTTGGTCCAAATCCTAGATTTTATTTCTAACTTGTGCTTTAAAATGTTTCTGTCGCAATTCTCGTGCTCCAAAAAAAAAAAAAAAAATGCATAAGAATGTCAAACTTCTAATTTTTTTTAAATTTAAAACGTACACAAGATAACCTTTCCTAAATCGAAGTCAAAGAAGTCCCTAAAATTTCTTCATAAAAACACTAAGGGGAATGCTTTCACTTATTATCAGGTCACTTCTGAACTCCCTTGGGTTCTTTGATGTTCTTTGACGCAAAATGAAGTGTTTCGTTTTTGTGAACAAACAATGATTTCCCGAGGAAAAATAAATCGAAGATAAATCCAAATTTCTCTTTTAGACAATATATCTCGATTTTTATAATATGTAAATCGCAGATACCAGAATTATTTGGCTTCTCTTTAATAGAATAGTTTTAAATTTTACATTTAATATTTAGACTTATTTTAATGCCATATTTCAGTCAAATAGATCAAATTAAAATATAAATACATATTTGAAATTTTTTCTTAAAAAATGGTTTCATTAAGAAATAAATTTTTTAATTAACTATCTCAAAACACTTATATTGTATTATATCAGGGTCTTTCTTTTGGTAAGTACACACATTAAAAGTTCGAGCATAAATCTCCTAAAAATTGGCTTCAGTCATTTTTCTAAATTTTTTTAAAACGCCTTTTATCACTAAGAACATTGCTTCATGCAATTAAGGAAACTTAATTACAAAATTATACGATAAAAGTAAATAAATGACAGAACAGCATTACAAGAAATCCATTTCCGCAACAAAATGTCAAAGATAAAGCAGAGGATTCGATGAAATTTTGTCTGAAAGCTAAATTTTTTAAATTATGGCTTTTAAAAATTCTCATTTGAAGCAATTTGTTGCGATGCTTTTACTGCCATTCTAATGGGAGAGCACTTAACCTCAAATTAAAAGTGAAGATCAAACTTAATTGGTTAAATAACAAGCCAAGAACGGGCATTTGAAAGTGAATGTAATAAGCGACTTTAATACTGATAGGTTTTACTTCTCGTTTTAAAATTTCGATTTATTTTTAATAGTCATAATTTAATGCTCTTGATTAATTTGAGCAGGTAGACTTCTTGCACATCTGTACATTTGCTGACTGTGACGAAATATAAACTTTTGACACTTAATTCGCATGATAATTCCACAATTATCTTCTGAAGAATTAATACAATCTTTTCTTACAGGTCCAGTTTACCCGATAAAGAGTTCGCAAAAGGGATAAAAGTAGAATTCTTTTTCATGTAATTCCAGCCGTCAAGTCAAGCAACTTCAAATTACTTTCGTATCTTCTAATATCGTGAAATTTTTCCAGCTGCCAATTCATATTCTGGTTGAAGGCTACAAACGGACTGTGAAGCAAGAAAATGGCGAGCAGGGCGTTTACATCAGTATTACCATCCTTATTTAACTTCTCTGCGTCAAGTAAGATCTGATGATTGTAGAATATGTGCTTGTCAGAACTGGCTGTAAAGCATTTAGGCGATAAATCTTTCCTATTCATTCAGACTACCGTGGGATATGATTTTGATGCATCTTAAAATATTTTGAACAGTTAAAATCCGAATAAGTGTAATTCAGAAAGCTACAATATAGTGAAAAAGGAACAACTAAAAAAGATAGGATAAAGTCCAAAAATTATTTCTGTGCCGGCAAAAATTTGATATTATATAAAAGATGTAACTGAACCTCTGCTATAATTTTAAAAATAAATTTAAATTCTTGAATTTATTAATTAATTATTTCGTTTCCAGTTCTTATAGAAGTCGCCAAATTCATGTAATCTAATTAGGGTGCTAAATAAATCCCTATTGCAAAAGGTTATTAAAAAGAAAAGGGAAAAAATTATATCAGGGTGGTTAATACTAAAGATAATTATTTGTCCCGTAATTATCACGGATTTGTGGAGATAGATTAAATTTAATATCTTATAGGGAGCAGTATATTGGATTTTCCTAGAATTCAGGAAAATTTAGAGGACAATTTCAATTTTTTTTTTAAAAAAAGGAACAAAATGCCAAAGTTCAAGCTAAGCTGTATGATAGGAATAGGATACACATATAAGATTGTTCAAATCATTTTTTTCAATGTACAAACATTTAATAAAGTAATTATGGTTTTGATAAATACGCAGGATAATTATTTATCCTTTTTTATCAAGAATATATGGAGATAAGTTAAATGTCATCTCCTGTGGGATGAAGTATATTGGATCTTCATAAAAAGGCTATAGTTATAATTTAGGAAATTTGAGAGAACGCGCCAAAATTTTACATTTTATAAAGAAATTAAAATTCAAAAGAATAGGCAAAATTGTAATATAGGAATAGGGTGCAAGTATGAGATTGTTCAAATTACTTTTTGAAAATTCGGATAAAATATGTTGTATGAAAAATATATTTGACAAAATTCTATAAGTTTGAATAATTGAAATTAAACATCGAATTAAGTAAGAACTAATGCAGATGAGAGTTTAAATTTTACTAATCATCTTCATTGACATTAAATTCTATATAGATAATGCTGTTATTCAGCTTTCCCTCGAGAAGAAACGGGAAATTAAGATTTCTATACGTCGAGTCCTACAAATTATCCCTTATCCTTCAACACCGATGAATATTTTTTACTCACAGAAAAAAAAATTCAAAAATATTATAAATAGATCATTGCTGTTGGACATTCATTAATCATTAAATAGTTTATGGTGAAATTATTTTTCTGATCTTAGATTTCAAAGTCAGCAAGGGGTTATCCGTTACTGAAATGCGTTAATTTTTTTTAGAAAATTTCATATGAAGTTTGACTACATCTGATTTGATATTAACTACAGTTTAATTTCAAATTTTATTATTAAAATTGAACGAAACTTACATTTGTCTTATCTTGAATCTGTGACATCCGAAATAAGCCTGGAATTTAACACTTTATACTATGATAAAATTCTAAACTACATTATTTATATTAAGACACTCTAAATCTTATTATTTTGTAACAATTTCATATATTGCGCTCTGTCCTGATTTCTAATTTAATCTCCACTTTTCAAAGCGAGTCGATTCATTCAGCTTTTCACCATGATACACGATTGCGTAACTTTTTTGTTCGCGGTGATTAGTTGAATCATTGTTGAAATCAGCCCGGGAAATTTCTAGTAGAAATATACTTTAATAATTTTTAAAAAGGCTTCAAAAGAAAGACAATATCTCCTTGGGCAAAAAGTCAATCAATTACATACATCATGTTTTAAAATAGAGCAGAGAAATAAGATTTGCAATTGTATCTCTTTTCATCAAAGAAATTTAATGTGCGAATCCTGATCTTTGATGTCTCATTGTACTTTATAACTGAAATGTATTGTAAACTTGGATATCATTTGCTCATGAATGCAAGAATTAGTAAAAATGTAGGAAAAGAATCAATACATTCCCCGATTATTTGACTTTGGTATTTAAAGATTTTTAAATTGGAATAGTCTCATAAATAGATAGAACTTTATTTGTTTCTAAAAAAACAAGATCAATTTAAATCCCCATTAAAGATATGAATATATCATTAAGGATATGACTGGAAACATACGAATAATTCACTGTCAGCTGTTTAAATTTTAACCCAGTCATTTTTTTCCGACACCTGTACTATCAAGGAGATGAAGGAAGGGTGGTGTTGCAAAGGCATGTAAAGAAATATTTGATAGCTATTTTATATTAAAAGTCCGTAAATTTATATTAAATTATCCTTCTGTAACTTAAGAGATTCAAATTATTACTAGCGCTTTGCATGAATTTTGATAAATTTTAAATGCTACATTATAGCGAATAGAACTAGCTATACTGCATTAAGAGTTAAAATTTTAGGTCTTCTAGGACTTGCAGATGCTTCATTGAAAATCTTGTTTTACTTGCTTCACATGGGCATTAGAATATCTTTATGGCTTTGAGGTCAAATATTTTTTAAATGGAAACTGCCTTGTGATCAACAATATATAATAGATGACATTGGACATAGATATTCTCTGGGCTGTGTTTTTCTGTAATGGGTGGATAAAAAATTGTAAGATTCATTAAGAATCTAGGCAGGGAATTTTATAATGAATGCCGCTGGTACTGATAGTGAGTGATGAGAAAATATCGTATTAGAGTGGAAATTTCAATGGGTTTGTTTGCTGTTAGAACTATGGCCTGTTGTAGAGTAGGAAATGTAAGCATAGTGTTGGAATTATTGGGCTCGTGCCAGAATCATTAATGTATATATGAGGGAATCCTGAATTCCGTGAATAATAGCCCTGGTGTTTGAATTGTGGTGGTAGTGCCTGAGTGAGTCATGGATGTGTTGTTGCAATCCAAGGTGTCTTGGCAGAGTGGGTTATGAGCGAGATTTTGGAATTGAGATCGTAAGTTAGAGGATAACGAGTGTGTAGGGATGGAATTGTGAAGGAATGAGTGCGGAATGTGTGTAGTACTGGAATTGAGGAGGAATGGGTAATGAATGTGTGTAGTGCTGGAATTGGGGAGGAATGGGTAATGAATGTGTGTAGTGCTGGAATTGGGGAGGAATGGGTAATGAATGTGTGTAGTGCTGGAATTGGGGAGGAATGGGTAATGAATGTGTGTAGTGCTGTGTGTGTGGAGTGTGGGCGATGGTTTTTTTCTGTGTGTGTGGAGTGTGGGCGATGGTTTTTTTCTGTGTGTGTGGAGTGTAGAATGCGAATTAGTCATTTGTCTATAAAAAACAATTTAGCAGTGGCCTTGAAGAAATTTGTGAACTACTTTCTTAGGGTTAAGTTAGATATGCCCTTTTAAATTAAAGCGTGTTTTTAGTATCCTATTACGATTTTTTTTATTTGCAAAGAAATAAATTTTTCCACTCTATGCAGGTTGTGAGGGAGTTTCCCCTTGTTTACAGCACATAAAAATTTGAATCGTGTAAATAGAGCATTGAATTTCTTTTAATTTGATATTTCAATATAAAAATTCTAAATTCTCGTGTTTTTCATTTTTTAAAAATTTCTATAAGTATTTCAACCAGATATGTCTTGTGTATGGATAAAAACAAATTATTGAAACTTAACCCACTTAACGGTGTTCCAAGATGGCTTAAAAATTTCTCGCGTTTTTTAGGGGAGGGGGAATGTTTTTATTAAAAATTAGATTCTGACTTATGAAATTTAAATGGATTTATATTTGGCAAACTTAATTGAATTATTTGTTATAAAAATTCAGTGAATCTAGGAATTAGTGAACTCCGTTAGGACTTAACACAAACACGTAAATTAAAGTCATATTTGGTGAATAAGCTGCATGGATTAATAGTATCCAGATTGATTCTATACCTTAGACAGCTTGGAACAAACGTTTTATTTCAATCATATAGATTAAAATTTTTTCATTTAATGAATTTATTTAGAACTTCAGGAATCTTTATTAAATCTTTCCTGTCTAATTGCTGACTATTTAACAACTGTGAGCTTAATGAAAAGATTTTTTTTTCAAATTTTTAAACCCTCCAAAAACAAATCCATGAATACTTACTTTTTCTCTGTATTTTAGAACTTTTCCTCAATTTACTACCTTTTTGCTCATCATATAAAGCATTGAAAGTATTTTCCGTTTCCCAAAGTATCAGATTTATGAAACCTTTGTTATATTATATAAATAATGCCAGAATACCTTTCCTATCGTGCAAGGCTCTTTGACACAACAGGGTCTAATGGGTGATGGCACCAGTCTTCCGATAAAATACAGTCAAATTTTAAATCGTAAAACGCAAAAAATTGAGCTCTATGCATTTTCAGATAAATTACTACTACTGTTAGAGGGTTATAGTATATTATAAAAACCTTTCTGTCCAATTTTGAAGTACAATAGTTTCCCCTTGAAAAAAAAGCTTCCTCCTTTTTTGTGCACTTTCTTCTATGCTTCTTACAATATGATGCTGTTTGCTAGAAATTGGGCTGATATCTACCAATTAAATGCCCCATTGCTACAAATCTTAAGCTATGACCAGGAATCTTCATGGGAAAATTGAATGAATTGTACATTCAGCGGAAATAAGACAGAGCGCAGCATTCGGACCTTTTTTCAAGAGAATTATTTCTAGATTTTTAACGGTTGATTACGCAATCCGAAGATCCATCAGTTTTAAAAGCTATTCTTTCAATGAATTCAAAATTTATTTCACTAGAGTGACAGTTTACAGCATTAAATGACTCCTTGATGTCAGTAAGAGATTAAAACTTTCAAAAATTATCAATTTATGATTTAGATTGGATGTCACAAACGCCTAAGTGAGGGAAAAAATCTAGATTTCTTTAATTTGGACAATACATATTTTAAATTAAATTGTTGCTGATATTAAATAGTATGAAGTCGAACTTTCATGAGTATTTTGTTAGCAATGCATTTTGATTCAATACCAGAAAATAAAGATTTTGGGTTCTAAAATCAATGAGAAAATAGAGATAAACTGTTAATGATTATTAGACGACAAATTACAATGTCCTGTTTGTATTTTTTTCGATTGATTAATATTTTGATCTGAGTATTCTGCAGAATGACAAGTAGAATCATTTTATTTTTAGTTATTATTTTTTTATATTAGATTTACTGATTTTAGAAGTGTAGCACTGACTAACTGAGAATGTACTGGAAACGAATATTTTTTCAACTGTCTTAACTCCAGAAATGATTCTAACCTAACATCTTTCTTCTCGAGTTCATTCTTTTGGAATCTGAATTTTCAATATTTCTGTTGTGTAATTTTATTAGATTTCTTCTCGTGGTGATCTGAAACCTAGTATATATATAATATATACATAATCGCGATCAAGTTTTTGCAGTTTTGTACTATGAAGTATCACTCAAATAAAAAATTAGCCCTCTACTTTGTTCTTTCAACACTTCTTAATTTCTAATAATTGTCCTTCGAGAAGTAGACAAATTAATTCATTCCATTCTGCGATTTGACGTAATTTCAAATACCGATAAGTCATAAAAGAAACGTTTATTAACATATCGTAAATAAAAGTAGTCATTGTATTGAAAGCGATTCTGCGCATTAAGATAAAATTATTTTTATATTAGGTGGATTTGTCGTATGTGTCCAAAGCGTGCATAATATGATCAAATATTTATTTCGTTTTAATGAATTGATGCCGAATTCTTTTAATAAATGAGCTTTGGTAATTCGATAAATGCAAAGCCAGGATGAATCCCCCTTAAATTTAGAAGCATATTTCTTAGCATTTGAGATTTAATATAATTTCGAAACAAAATATTGTGATTAAATTCCGAGTCAAAACGAACACCAGGATTTATAACTGGAATTAAACGATTTCAATTTACTTAAAAAGATTATCAATCTTTAAAGCAGCAATGAAAACGAGGATAAGAAATGAAACATTAAATGAATGTAGTAATTCAATTTTTAAGTCAATTAAAATCGAATTTATATAATTCTGTTGATTTATTTAGCTACTGGTCTACAAGAAATAAGTTTTTAACTGTCAAGAATTATTTTATTCTTTTTCGAACGAAATTCTTTTACTAGATAAATTGATCATTCTTTCCCATCTTTGGTTTTCCTGATTGTACTTTATTCGAATTTTATCACATCGAAATTTTTTGAAATGCATTATTATCATATCCCGAGACTGTCTGAATGAATAATTAAAATTTATTTCCTAATGTCACAGCTGGTTTTCATCTAGGATTCCAAGACTGATTGCTTTGAATTGTATTGTCTGACTGAAGTATCCCGTAGATCAGTGGAATTATTGTCAAGCTTGTAGATTCAAGACAAATTAGTAGAGGAAAATCCACATGTAGTGAACTCTTTGCAAATGTGAATGTCAAACTGTAAAAACTGTCCCTAGGAAGTAACTGAGATTTCATAAAATACCCTTTATTTTGAATTATAAGTCTCTTCGAACTTGATATAGAATGTAAAGAAATTTCTAAATAGTTCAATACAGCAACTATCTTCTAAATATCTGAATCAAGAAGCTCTGCTAAAGGAAAAATCTTGTAAACCTTGAAAAAAAATCTTTCTAAAATTGAATTGCATGAATACATAAATAAAACATGTTGAGCTCCTGAATAATTTTCGTATTTCCAACCCGCTTATATTGCTTTTAAATATTACAAAAAAAATCTACTTTGATCTATTCTGTGATTGAAATGAGAAGAAAATTTGGATGAAATAACAGGAGAAAAGAGCAATGCTTAGTTTCAACATATTTCAATTCCATACTTCCAAATATCATGCGGGGAGATCGAAGAAATCCCAAGTTCGAATGAGCAATGGAGTCTTGAGTCTTAGATCTCAAATTTTCTATGATCTGAAATCTCAGTAATAGTTGGGTTATAAAATTCCACAATTTTGCAATACTCTGATTTGATTTCATTTGGAATTTGTATGTGGATATTTGACTGCAATCAAGGATTAAAAGGTATTTCTGATGAGGAAAAATCAGCAATCTCAATGTTTGACTTATATAATCAATCACCTGCAGTGTTTTATTATTACCTTTCCTGTTTCTTAACTGCCTGCTAAGTACGATATTTTGGATATATGAAGATTGGAATACTTCAAACAGCTTTGGAATGTATCCTTGACTTTTTAAGAATCACAGATTTGATTTGCAAAATCTCATTGCCTAACAATTCTGCTTATCTATCAATTTTAGCATCATTTAGAAAATTAAACATATATTCAATGCCCAAAATATTATTGGTATATAAAAGTAAAAAACTGCAATTTTGTGGTATTGAAAGTAATACAAAATATTTGATAATCATTTGCATATACAGAATAAGTGCTATCATATTCCATATTTTTTCAGCCTTTCTATCAGAATCTTCCTTCAAATATCACATCCAAAGATTGTCTGTAATCTAATTTTATATTTAACTATATCGTCAGTAAAACTAGGAAGTATATGCATTCACCATGTGCTGATTATTATGCTACAGATAAAGAATCAGTCAAAACTGCTGAATTCTTCAGAGAGATTCTGAGATTCATTTCTTCAGAGAAATTCAGAGACTACTTTGAGATCCAGAGGAGCCTTAAATCGACTCCAAACTTTCAGGATTTGCTGAAAATGTTTTCTCTGGAATAGGAAGAAGCTTTTTAAGTTAAGGTACTTGGTAAGTTGAAATATAATACTAAAACAAAAATTTTACCTGAAAATGAAAAGTTGTAATTAAAAAGTATGTCTTCATAGTGTATCTATTGCTTGCATTTATTACTTGCAGAAACCATGAAAATATGAAGCGTTTTGTAACTTACCTGGTGATTAAACAAGTAGCTAATTTAATTGATGGTAACATGCGCGTTGCTACAGCAGGAGTAATAATCTTGGAAATATCTTTCTGAATTTGAAATAATTTTTAAATTAAGAATGATAGGAAGATTGGCATTTATTTTCTTGTCGTAGATGAATACAATCACTGAATTACAGGATATATAAAGGAAAAGCAGAAAAAATATTTATTCTATTTTTATTATGCTCTTCTACAAACAAATATTCATTTTAAATATTAGACATGTGTATTCTGTTAGAATTGTAAAGCTTGGTGTTTTTTCAGAATGGTGATGAAAAAAACTCGTGATTCGTTTAACATTAGTTCATAATACTTGAGTAAAATGTTAGGAAATGGGATTTAATTTATTCTTTTAAAATTGATTCAACATAGAAAATATACCATACAATCTTAATAAAATAATGATAATACCATACAATCTTTTATATAGTTTAAAAGATAATTTGTTTAAAACTGAGATGGCTCAATATTATTTGTATTATACTATTTTCGTAAGTTACTACAAAAAAATGATAAAATTTTATGAAATAGTTAGTTAAAATTTCTAACCTAAAGGAATGATACCCTTAAACTTTCTTGCTCACTTTCTATTAAAACTATTACTTCAGAGAAAGACGTTGCATTGCATTTATATACAATTGCAACAAAGTATTAACGTCTTTCTTGAATTTCCCCTCAGGGGCTCACCTTCTTTAGGTGAGTACGGGTGTCCCAATCCCGAGGTACCCAGGGATCTTTACTCCCTTTAGGTTTATACTCCTCTACGCCTCCTGCTGTCTCCTTTTTTTCTTTCCCTCGAGGGTAGGCGAGGGAGCTCTCCATGAGAAGCTGTCGCCGCTCTGTTTGCTTCTTGCTTCTCATGGACAGCAAATACCCCCACGTGTTTGCCGTGCGTGGCGACCCATTAGACGGGTGGTACACTTTGGTCTCAGGTGTATCAATCGGCTGGTATCCCAGGCACTCAACTGGGCTGCTCAAGGGGATCAAGCGAAGGGGTCACTCCTTGGGCTTGGCGTTAAGGATGGTCACTGTCCCCGGGGGTGACTCCCAGCGTATAGGTTCTGGTCAGCATTATGGCAAGTACCGAGGTTGGAGATATTCCAGAGCCGGCAACTACCATCCCTTGTTGGGCTCCGTGGTGGGCGATGCCGCCGGACCCGAATTACTCTCAATGTCATATGGGTTTTTTTTCTCACGTCACTGTAGCATCATCCAATTCTCGTTTCATGATTATTAGCACTCAAAACACATTTCATAGAGTTTCTCCTTTCCTTGTAAACAAATTAATACAATCGACAATTGGTGAAGTACAAAACATAAAAAAATTACGCTCTGGCGACCTTTTGTTGCAGACTTCAGAAAAACAAGCTATTTTTATTAGCAAACTTACCAAATTGGGAGATTTTCCGATTCAAACATCTTTGCATAAAACTTTAAATTTTTCACGTGGTGTTATCTCTGAGCCAGATCTCATCGACTTGTCTGAGGAAGACCTCGTGACAGAATTTTCCGATCAGCAAGTATGCGCCGCACGTCGTATTAACATCCGACGTGACGGTCAGCTTATACCAACGAAGCACATCGTCTTAACTTTCCAAACACCAGTCCTACCTAAATCCATCAAAGCGGGATACCAAATTTGTAGAATCCGGCCATACATGCCTAACCCTCTCAGGTGTTTTAAATGTCAAAGGTACGGACATTCACAGCAAGCATGTCGTAGTAAAACCACCATGTGTGCGAAATGTGCTGAACCTGGACATGATGCAAATAACTGTAATTCAGATAACATGAAATGTGTCAATTGTTCTGGGCTTCATACTGCTTTCTCAAAGTCTTGCCCTAAATGGATTCTTGAGAAAGAGGTAATATCCGCGAAAATACGAAAAAACGTATCCTTCGCAGAAGCGAGAAAATTAATCAATGACAGAACTCCAAAAGTTGGTGTAGCGTACTCTGGTGCACTTAAAGCAACACTAATATGTAGTAGTGCCCAAACAGATTCTCGCATTACTCAGTTACCACCGACTAGTCCAGTTTTAAAACAAATGACAAAATCGCCAGGGGTCTCCGCTGTTTCTTCCCTGTCATCCAATTGCCCTGCAATAGATAAAACCACCAAGCACCATCGTAGTAGTAAATCAAAAATTTCCACTTCATCTTCTCATAAACCAATTCAAGTACATGCAAAGCAAAGAACGAAAAAGAAAGCACTAATGAACCGACACCTTGTAGCGAAAGATTTCTTAAAAACTCATACATCGTCTTCTGAATTCTCCGATATGGAGCTAGATCCTTCAACCTCTAAAAATCAATCAGGTGGGGAGAAAAAGAAAAAACCTCCAGACAAAACCCATTCTTGATGGCCAAATTTGTGTCCTGGAACTGCCGTGGTTTCCGTACTAAAACAACTCAGATTAAAGACTTAATTAATGAAACCCATCCGATTTGTATAGCTCTGCAGGAAACTTATTTGAAACCTTCCGACTCTATGAAAATAAGACATTATAGCCTTATACGAAGGGATAATGAATCTGATCGGGCTACAGGAGGTGTTGCCCTCCTTGTATCCCATAATGCACCTTCGTCTGTCATTCCATTACATACAAATTTGCAAGCTGTGGCTGTTCGAGTCTTGAACCCTTCTTTGACGACAATATGTTGTCTTTACTTGCCACCCAGTACTCCGGTTGAAATAAGAGAACTAAATGCCTTAGTGGATGAATTACCATCTCCTTTCATCATAATTGGTGATCTAAATGGTAATAACCCTCTCTGGGGAAGCGAAGATGTTAATCCTCGGGGGCAGATGATTGAAGAGTTTATTAATAACCATTCATTGTGCTTGCTCAATAATGGAGAGGAAACATATTTTCATCACAGGAGCAAAACCTTTCATTCGCTAGATCTCGCAATATGTTCACCTTCATTAGCTCCGTACCTGAATTTTAGAGTAGGAACTGACTTGCTTGATAGCGACCATTTTCCCATATTTTTAGATAAATTAATTGGAAATGATGTAAATCATTCACGTCTACCACGATACATTTTTCAAAAAGCTGACTGGATAGACTTTACTTCAAGGGCTCTGATAACACGGAATATGGTAGAGAATGGGGACTTAAATGACGTTGTAAATTCTATAACTGACACTATTATAAAAGCTGCAGATGCTTCTATCCCAAAATCGAAGTCAGGAAAATTCAAATATAAAAAACCATGGTGGAACCCAGATTGCACAAAAGCACAAAAAGATCTTAAAAAGGCCTGGAATGTTTTCAGGCGGCGTCCTACAACAACTCATTTGATTCTTTTTCAAAAAGCCAAATCTATAGCAAGACGAGTTAAGCGGCGAAGTCAAAGGACTTATTGGATCAAATTCGTATCAGGTATAAATTCTTCTGTAACTTCCAAATATATGTGGACCAGCATTCGAAAAGTGTGCGGTATATACCCTGATCATTCCATTTCTTGCCTTAAAAAGAATGGGAAAGACATTTCCAGTGTACAGGAAATGGCTGATGCTCTTGCAGAGGCTTTTGCCTCTGTGTGTTCATCGAGTAATTACAAGGAACCTTTTCTCACGCACAAAAAACACCAAGAAAGGATCAAATTGTGCTTTAAAACGCAAAAGCATCTCTCGTATAACGCCGATTTTACTATCTTGGAACTGCGCAGAGCATTATCTGTCACGAAACAGACAGCACCGGGACCGGACGGAATTACCTATTCAATGCTGCAACATTTACCAGATAGATCCCTCAAAAATCTTCTGTTCCTATATAACAGAATTTGGAGGGAGCATGTGTTTCCTGATAAATGGAAATTTGCTATAATAATTCCTGTACCAAAGCCTGGAAAGGATCCTCAAGAACCATCTAACTATAGACCAATAGCTCTCGCCAGCTGCTTGTGTAAGGTCTTCGAAAAAATGGTAAACGCACGCCTCGTTCATATACTGGAGAAAAATGAATTCATTTCTCCTTTCCAAAGTGGTTTCCGAAAGACTCGTTCAACAATTGATAATCTTTTGGCCTTGGAAACGGATATTCGAACTGCCTTTATAAAAAGGAATCATTTGGTATCGGTGTTTTTCGACATAGATAAAGCATATGATCGAACATGGAGATACGGGATCATGAAAAATCTTTACGAACTCGATTTTAGAGGGCAGTTGCCCCTTTTTATCCAAAATTTTTTACACCAGAGATATTTTAAAGTACGGCTTGGTAATATCTATTCCAATGTTTTTAGTCAGGAAGAAGGTGTTCCACAAGGCTGTATATTAAGTGTGACACTATTTTTATTAGCTATTAACCCTATTTTATCTGTTATACCAGCAACTGTTAGCAAGACGCTATATGTAGATGATATGCAAATTTCTTGCTATGCCCGAGACATGCGATGCATTGAAAGACAGCTTCAGAAAGCGATAAATAACATTGTAGATTGGTCAAATAAACACGGCTTCACATTTTCCCCTCAGAAAACAGTCGCTATGCACTTCTGCAAACGCCCTCTCCATCCGGAGCCAGAGTTGTTTTTGAGCGGTAGTCCAATTGCCATTCAGAATCAACACAAATTTCTAGGAGTAATTTTTGATAAAAGACTGACTTTCCTATCTCACATTGCATATTTGAGGACTAAATGTCTGAAGTCATTAAACATTCTGAGAGTTTTATCCAATACTTCTTGGGGTGCTGATCGAACGTGCCTGCTTAGAGTCTACCGCGGTATCATTCGATCAACAATCGATTATGGATGTGTTATTTATGGCTCTGCTAGACAATCTTACCTTAAACGTTTGAACGTTGTCCATCATCAAGCTCTCCGATTGTGCATCGGAGCATTCAGGACATCACCAGTAGCTAGTTTATGTGCTGAGGCGTTTGAGCCTCCTTTGTCTAATAGAAGAACAAAGCTATCACTATTTTATTTTTACCGTATTTTATCCAATAAACGACATCCTTTTCATGAGAAAATTCGGAATGACGTTGACGACCGTTTGTTTAATTCTCGCAAATCCTACATACCTCATTTGGGATTGCGTATTCGAAGAATATTACCAAATGATTTTAGTGATATACAGATATACGCGGATGATAATCTGAATTCAGCTCCATGGATAGAAAATAAATTGCACTATGAAGACCCTTTTAAACAATTTAGAAAATCGGACACTGATAGCAGGGTTTTTATTTCACTTTATAAACACCATCGGGAATTTTATTGCTCTTATGAACCCATTTTTACGGATGGTACTAAGTCATCTGATCATGTTGGTTGCGCATTTGTCCATGGTCATCGCATTATAAGTTATAAACTTCATCCGTTTACTTCTGTTTTTACCTCTGAATTGACTGCTATTTACTTAGCC
>JAPMOQ010048135.1:0-10545 GCA_026543055.1 Argiope trifasciata
TATATATATATATATATATATATATATATATATATATATATCGACTCACACGTAACCTGAGAGTCTCATTATTGTTTTAAACCGGCTTAAACTGATAAAAGACTTAAATTAATTAAGATAATTCGTAAGAATTCAAAGAATGAATAATTTGGAAATCAAATTGTAACTCTAGTTGGAGATAAATCGCCAAATGTGACAACTGTCTGCATTATTTTCAAATAACTCTAAAAGAGTAAAATTGATAAACTATTTACCAATAACTTTTTAAGCACATTCATTTATATAGAATTTTTATGAAAATAACATTTTTGAAAACGTAAACCACTATTTTCTAATTTTAAAGATCCTAAAACAGTTTCATAATTGATTAATCTTAGAACAGGGGTCAGATTCTTCAAAGTTTACTACTTAAGAATGAATGACGTGATATTTTCCCATTGAGGGAAAGAGAAAATATTTTTTATCGAAACTAATATTAAACATGAGTGAATTTTTTGAACGTATAAAAATTAAATTATTTAATTTCCTCCGAAAAAATTTATATTCTATGAAAATATTTATATTCTATGATGTCATAGCTCTATGTCAACATTTTAAAAACGCATCTGTAGTCAAAGAAGCATGCATAATAATAAAGCAATACTGATAAAAGCAGGTCAACCTTTTAAAAACGCATCATTATCAAACATATATAATAATAAGGTAATGCTGGTAAAAGTAGGTAAAAAATGTACGCGATTAAGATGTTGGTGAATATTCCCAATTACACTTTATTCATTGCCTACGTGATTTCAAGCTTCAATTATTTGTTGCCATCAATTATTCAAAACCTCCTAACGAAAAAAAGGATCATGTTCTTACATGATAACAAATGCGTCATATTACCTTTCCTGTTTAACAATCCAACCCGAAATATGGTTGCTCAAAAACAATGGAATTAAAATACATTGAGAAAAGTGATATCCCCAATAAACACAAATTTATAATGTACATTGTAATTTTTCAAATCAAGCCTTAGTTGCAAATGAAGTATTTTTTCCTCTTTGCATAAAAATGTATCACATTTTTTTTATATCACTTAGTTCATATATTGAGAAAGCATTTCTGCATCTATTGTTTCCTTAAATTTTAAAATCTTTTTTATTATAAAGCAAGCAATTATTATTATTTAATCTTTTAGTAATCTTTGTATTAACAATAATAGAAAAAAAATCTCCATGCATATATCTTATAATATTTTTTCACCTGAGCAAGAAAATTTAATTGCGCGTTACGTCATAGTTTTTTTCGTGTGTTCAAAATGAAAATATGTTACGATTCAAATCTCTAGCTAAGTTTATACAAATAGCTAAATACTTTGAAAGCTACTGATGAAGATCTAATTTCAAATGCAACAACAAAATGTAGAAACTAACTAAAATGTATAGCCAGAAGTAAAAATGGGAAACCAGCAAAAAAAAATTTAATGGAAAAAAAAAACACTGACAGATCGCCTAAAAAGCAATAAAAAAACTGCTCTAGTCAGTCTTTCGTTTTGAAATTGCCAGATTGAATACTGATATATTGCCAATTTCGGATCCATATTCCATAACGATTCAGATCCGGATCCGAGAAATGATCGGTTACATTTCTGGCCGACGGAATCCGCATTTCAAACAGGCCATACTCACAAAAATAATAATAATTAATTATTAAAAAATAACATTAATAATAGAAATTTGAGAGTTTCCACTGGACAAAATACATCACTGGTATTATTTCTACCTATTCCGATAAAAAAGGATTTTTGTGATTTCTCTCTATAACGATTTTCGTTGATGCTTCAACTTGGTTTTATACGTTAATAACAGTGCCAACTTTAATGTTATGAGTAATCAGAACTTCGAGAAAGTTAAAAACTCGAGTTATTTTTCAGTTCCTAAAATTGTTGAAAATAAAAGCACCAATATCTTACTTTGAAAAAAATTTAATTTGCTTTCTGCTATTTTAAAAATTATCCTACTTCAAATTCTTTCAAAATACCATATTTCTAATTTGTAAATAATTAATTTTTTGCTCAACATGCTGTGATACAAAATAAAAATGTTTTGTTAATGAGAAATTATTAAAGAAAATGTAAGCAAAGGTTCTGAAAATACTTATTCCTGCATTGCTTGCAACAAGACTTTTAGATCTAAGCAAACACTATTCTTGCTCTCATCTAAATATTCCTAAAATTATAAGCAACAGAATATTATATAAAAGAGAAATATTAGTGACACAACATACCACTCACACTAGTATTTGTTTTAAAAAGCAAGTCTGTAATAAAGCATTTAACAGTCTTAATCATTTGGATCTTCATGCTCTCTTTTAATGCAGAGTCACAAGTATAAGCTTTGTAATAAGGCATATTCTCATCCAAAGATTTTGTATGGACACTACCATACCAATAAAAATGAAAAGCCTTTGGTATGTGATTGCTGTAATATGAATTTTTCAGAAATTATGAATTTTATGCATTTATTTTGTTATTCATACTAAAATAAAAGCTGTCTAGATAGACATTATCTCATTTACACATGCATACACACGTATTTGTGTTATATACAGCAAAGCCTTTTATATAAAGCTCAACTTACAGTCACATTACTAATCTATCCATACAGGAGATAACATTATGTCTGAGATGTATGCCAGAAAGCATTTATATCCAGTAGCAGATTAAAAGTGCAAATACACATACATACCAAGGTAAAATCTTATTTTCGTGAAAAATGCAATAAAATATTTATGGTTTAGAAATATTAGTAGAATCATTATCGATTTCATGCTGATGCAAATCCTTATACTTATTAAGAAACAATTTCATAATAGGCTCTATGTGGAAAGGCATGCTCAAATACACAATAGTGAAAAGCTATATATATTTTTTCACAAGTTTTCATCCAAATGCACTTTAATGAAACATATTCAGCATGTTCATTGTAATGAAACATAAAAATATGTAAAATGCAAAAGTATTTTTATTTAATGAAATTCCGATAATTAGTTTTTTTCTAGTTATAATAACTTCATATTGGTCCGGGGAGGGATTCTTTGTCAGCCTTGCTCTCGTGATACTGAAGCCTTCCACAGATTATTTTATATTGATAATATAAGCTGCTATTAAAAAAAATTAAGGTGTTAATATAATGATATGGCAAGATTAAGTTTAGTTGTTTTAAAATTAAGATTTTTTTTCCCTCTTCCAAAATTGATTTAACACTATTTTCTATAAATTTCGATATGAAAATAATGAAATCTGGAACAAAAAATACAGGGAAAAAATTATTTTAAATATACTTTTCTCCTCTAGAGTCCCTTGAATTTCCTATTAATGAAATGATAAACACTGCCACCATAAATTGAAGTTAAGAATTATTTTCCTTACTTAAATATGTTTTATTATGTTCTTGGTTATTGTAAAATTAATAAGATCTGTTTTTATTTGTTTTGAGAAAATATATAAACTTTTTTTATAAAATCCCAAGACAACTTTCTTTTTCATATTAGAAATTGTTTATATCTGCGATTAATCACACTTCCCCTATGTAAATGCAACTGTATTATAGCTGGTACAATTATTGTTTTTCAGTATGTATGCTTGCACCTGTTTTTAACTAACAATAAGCTCTTTTGAAAACTGATATATTTCTAATTTTATGAAATTCATAAAGAAATATTTATGAGAAACTTATACATAGTATAATAATATTATTAAAATATTGTTAGAGACATACAACTTATGTGATGAATACATATTTTAAAAGATTTTAATATGATGTTTGTGCTTGCAAAGAGTATTTACTCAAGATAAATAAGAAAATATATATTTCTAATTCAAAAACAAGATGTCAATATGATTAATAAAATTCAAAAAGACAAAAACGTATTTATGTTTCTTTATTCTTGCAATAATAAAAAAATAGAATGCATAATATTCTGATTTTATCATTTCAACAGCATCATGTTTTAAAAAAATAATAAAAACAAAATATAATAACAGATTTAAAGTAGATTTATATTATTTGTACTGAACTCCATTATAAAGTGCAATGGGTTAGTAAAATTCTCGAATACAAAGGTTATTCCCTTTTGGACGTTATTATTGTTGGAAGAAAATGATATTAAAATACTCAATAAAGCTGAAAACTATAACAAACGTATTCTGGCAATAATATTGTAACATACTGCTCCAAAAAAAAAGGATGGAATGGATATATGGTTTTAAAAAATCTCACTGATGCATAAGAAGTTTTAACATGCTAATAAATATCATTAATATAATATTCAAATAAAATAAATATTCCAATTGTATATATATATATATATATATATATATATATATATATATAAAATTCGTAACTTTAACGATAATAATTAAATACTAAAAGCAGAAAATAATTCACAATAAAAGAATGTATAAAATATCTAAGAATTTAACACAGTAATTATTTTTTTTTCCTTTATATATAATACAAGAATCCTGACAATCATATAATCCAAGTATTCAGGCATTTTTCAATAAGCTCCTCTATATGAAAATTTTTACCTGAAATTTATGATGTTATTTTAATTGAAGAATGAACTGCAAGACTTCAAAGCTCCTTATTTAAGGAACAAAATAAGGATATATTTATACAATAATGCATTAGAAATAATCTATACACTTAATTAAACAAACAAAAAAGTGTAAGAAAATTTATTTTGAAATTCTGAAACAGAAAGTCACATTAAAATTTTAAAGGGGAGTTTCATTTCTAAAACCCATCATTATATGAAAGAGATTCCTAAGCATTTAACACGGGAAAAAACCACTTGATAAACAACAGTTATCATGCTTAAGTTTCTAATAGTCATTTATTAAAAACCTTTGTATATTGAATTTTCTTAAGAATCTTAAATTTTCACTTGAAAAATCTTTTCTATACATTGAATAAAATTCCCTTATTTAAATAAAAATGGACACATAAAAATAATGTATACATATAGCAATAAAAAATTGATTTCTTTCTCAATTAATTCATAAGAAGGAATCTAACTTATATCTGAAAAAAACCAATTTACTGATTCTAAACAGCAACAGAAATTTTTGGAAGTTATTTCTTTATAAGATAACTTCAATTTCTTCAGAAATTGTTTATGAAGAAGCAATAAATATATAACATTGAATAATATTTTATTTTTAGTTTCTGGAATATGAATATTTCTGATACATACATATGTTCCCTTTTTTTTCTTTAAATTCAGTTTAGCTTTGCAGTTCTTACAGTGTATAGATTTCAAATAGAAATCTATAAACATATTTAGGAAATTAAGCTTAATATTAAGAGAAGAAAAATTGAATAACAGAGTGCTAAGCTTTTAAAACAAATTTGACAAGTACGGATCAATAAATTAGTTTAAAAATACATTTGATAACCTTAACATACATTTGATAACCTTAAAAAATTAACTATGCATAACTATTTGAAATAAGAAAGTGGTGAAAATTTGGAAAAACATATTTATTTATAGTAAAATTTTTTAATGAAATATTTTTGAGGGAATCTTCAAATGATTATGAAGAAGCTTAACTATATTTTTAAAAGATTGCCCCCCCCCAAAAAAGAAAGAAATTTAATCAATATATAATTTGACATACATATCACATACACTTTTGGATGCCTCACTAAAAAAATCATCTTAAATCAGTCTTCTGAAACTGTACTTTTTTGCAGATGTGATCCACAAGATATTTTTCTTTTATATAAATGCCTGCTTAAATCTGACTTTTGAGAAAAATCTTTATTGCATATGTCACATACATAAGGTTTTTCTTTTGTATGAGTAGCTAAATGTCTCCTCAAATGAGCCTTTTGTGTAAATTCCTTACTGCATATGTTACATACATAAGGTTTCTCTTTTGTATGAGACAACATGTGACGTCTTAAATGAAGCTTTTGAGAAAAACCCTTGTTACAAATATCACACACATGAGGTTTTTCATTTGTATGAGTCAATAAATGTTGCATTAAGTTACCCTGTTGAGAAAACGCTTTATTGCATACATCACAAATATGAGCTTTCACTTCTGTATGAATTAACATGTGCTGCCTCAAGGTGGCTTTTCGATGAAAACCTTTGCACACACATTTCACAAGCATGAGGTTTTACCCTAGCTGACAAAATTACCTCCAAATAAAATTGAGGCACTAATGCTTCGCTACACATTTTATATGCATATAACAAAAAAAAAATTACGGGTCAAACAATATACGCGATTTCAAGCAAAACCTTTAGATACTTTGTTAGCACAATTAGTACTGACAATCATATTTCCGAAAGAAAAAATTATGCATCGTTAATGCATAACCTTCAAACAGTCAATAATTACTGATATTCAGAAATTAATTTCTTGCGCAAAAAAGTTTTGTTTAAAATTCTATAAATTTCATGAGTTTTCTTTCGTCTCTTGCAACTTGCTCCATAAAGCACCATTTATAATCAACCTAATAATGCAAAACAGCACAAAGGAAATGAAAGGAAATTAACAAATTAAGTTACTTTCCTTAACTTAAAACAACAAACAAACCTGCATGGAATGAAAAGTATTAAAGGCAGAGACCTGTAGAATCAGTTCACTCATACCGGAACGCATTCGACGAACGGATCCTTCTTTCATTTCTGAACTTTCAAGAATAAATATATGCTTCTCGTACTCAGCACTTGGTTTGATGTACACTTAAATACGGAATGAGTAGCATCACTGAAGAAATATTTTTATTGCTGAAAAAGTTCTGCAATAATAATAATTTTAATTATCTACATTAGCTATCCTTTTAAATTTTTATCTTTAAAAAAAAATACGCATGAAATTTTTAAATTATAATAACTTAAAAAATCCATGTACATTTTTTTCATCAAATTATTTCTAAATTTAATTTAATACTTAAAATATTTATATTGAATAAATATTTATTCGAAGTAAGATACACGTATTTGATTTAAATAGCAATAATATTGAATTACAATAAAATTTTAAACTTATACATAAAATAAATCTTACTTTTTTACTTTCTCTGACGTAATATAAAGGAAAGTGTAGTAATCGCCACAAAATGCAAACTCCAGATTTTTAAGGATCAGAAGCAGTGGTAGAGACTTGTAGACAAGTTCAAGACAAATCAGAAAGAGGGAGGGGGTGGGGCAGTTTTTCAGAATTTCTCTAATTTTGCTTCAAAATAACTTATAATAATTTTTACATTTAATTAAAAGGAATGAATTATTTTTTAGCCTCTTGGTTCATTCAGACTGGTTTTTTCAGATACTGGCCCTTTCTTTTATTGTTAAATATTTAAAAATATATTTGCAACAAAATGTTATCATTTTTTTACTGACCATTAAAATACTGTCAATATTTGAATTTATTTTTTATGAAACTCTTCAAATTTAAGCGCATTAAGATCTGATTTTGAAAAAAGAAAAATGATTATATTTTATTCTAGATTTCAATTTCAATAGAGAGAAATACACATTGTTTCATATTACGTGTCATGATAATTGAAAAAATACGTTTTTATCATGAAAGCTATATAAAATGAATGTGGAAACTACATTGAAAAAGTTTTATTAAAGAATTCTTTTAGAAATCCAGCATGATAAATAAAAAAATTCGATGTTTTCACCAAAAATCGATTTTTTAATGTGGCCTAAAATAATTTTTAATAATAATAGCAGCAACAAACAGGAATTCAGATACATTTTGACATTGAGATGAAAAAACCCGCTTGCACAACAATAATCTATTATAGTTCGGACATGAATTATATGAAATGTGGAAAAGATACAATGTTATTGCAATGATTAGGACTACTTAAATATCAGGTTTCCATGTGTTTATTTTTCAATGGTTATTCAGGCTTTAAAAAATTATTTTTTAAAAAAAATAGCTCTAGAATATAAACTTCTTTATCTTCAATTTTAGGCTCTTGTTATTGTGTTTAAGTTATCTAAAGTATATTTGCCTCAAAACTCTTAAGGGCCGCGGTGGCCTGATGGTAAGATCTTGGCTTCGGAGCCGGAGGGTTTAAGGAAATGCTTTCTCCCCCCTCCCCCCTGTGATTCATAGCCGCTGTGGCCTGGTGGTAAGATTGGAATCGGACGGTTTCAGGTTCGAGACTCAATTCCACCGAAGAACCGTCGTGTGATGGGGTCTTTTGCACGTTACATCTGTCAGGCCAAACGTCCCTCCGCTGGTGTAGCGTGGTGTGGAGAGGGGAGTGCCAGTTCAGGTGTCGTCCTCGTCATCGGACCGAGGTTCAAAATGACGATATCCGTCCCAAAATAGCTCTCGTGTTGCTTTAAATGGGACGTTAATATAACTAAACTAAACTAAGCCTCGAAGCTCTTGGATATTAATATTGCTCCTAAAAAACTTATCCCTTCAGGTGTTTGTCTCGAGATCCTTGGTGAGTCTGAACAACACTTCGAATTACTAAATTTCTAATCTGCAGTTAAGTTAAAGTAATTAAATAATTTAAAATTCAATATTCACGAAAATTCATAATTTTCTCAAATGCTTTTATATTATTTTACGAATTAAAATAATAATAATTGTTCCCTAATAAGACGTGTCATCTAATTAGGAAATTAAGTAAATTCGTATGCCAAGGAATTAATGTATTATACACGAATACTCTATGAATAACTATTTTAATCATCATTTTATTAGGACATCTTTATCTAAACTCAATTAAAATTTAGAATTACATAGATTTTAGTGCAAAGATTAGTTGAAAGGGAAAAAAAATGAAAAAGAAAATGAGGAAACACGTTTTCCGATTAATATAGTTATAATACTGAAAGCAGAATCCGAAGAATTTTGGTAGTAATTTATTTAATAAATTTAATGTATACTTATATGTACTTAATGTATGTATAAATATATATATGTATACTTAATATATACATATATATGTATACTTAATGTGTGTATATATATATATATATATATCCCGTCCTATTCATGTACATATTTATTACATAAATATGTACATTTTACTGTTAAATAAACTTAATTTACTGTATACAATTTATTTATTGCAGTGATTTATTATGAATTTATATAATCCCTCTACAGCAAAGCAGCCTTTCTCAGCAAGCATATGGGACAAGAGTGTCCAGAAAAAGTATTTTATTAAATTTAGTTTAACCATTAACTAGATTTTAGTCAAAGAATTCGTACAATCAAATAAATGTATCAAATCATTATCGAGAAATAATTAGATGTAAAAAATGACGATTAATTTTAGAGCTATTATTCATTGAATTCTGAATTAGGGAGAACAATTTTCCCTGTCCTATTCATATAAAATATATAAGTATGTTTCCCTAATAATTCCACTTGCAAATAATCGAAATACCTGATAAAAAAATTCATAACTTATGATAAGATCTTAGCCGATAGAAAAAAATAATCTAAAAATGTGCGACACCTTACTCACTTGGCACCTTGTGGGTTATTCTACCAAAAGTAAATTATAAACCGAATGAACGACATTTGAATAAGATTTCTGAAAATTTGTGAGCTGCCAGCTGAGCTGAGATATCAGTTCATAGTGTTCCACAAGTTGATCAACAGAATGAGATACCTTATTCACCTATACTGCCAAAATTAATACAAATTTGAAGCTTGATGAACGATATTTCAATCAAAAGAGAGAAAATCTGAGGATTTAGATTCAACATCTATCGATCAACGTTTATAGTTAGCGGATCAAAAATAGCCCCGAAATGAGGCATCTTATTGACCTGCTACTCTGTCAATTACTTTGTCAAATATATTCGAACCACTTTAATATATTTTGTCACTTGGATATTTCGATTATGGATTTCCTATCCTACTAATTCGTCGGGTTCATTTACTTGTATAGTGGGTGTGTATAGTGTGAGAAGAAATGAACACACAATGATCAGTCCTTTAGAAGACGACACGACACAGACGACGTTTATTTACAGGACGAAGACAGGACAGCAAAAAGACAACAAATATTTACCGCACAACTATGTACAGGAGACAACTATACACAGCCAAGACGAACACAAAGGACAGTACAAAGTAATACTCTACTGCAGACAGTAGCCCATAATAAAAATAGTAGTCCACACGCAGAAATTCCTTAGTGATAACGTCCACAGCTCACAAAGCGGCCAGACAGAATTCAGAAGAGGGAATCTTTAAGGGACTCTGTCTATGCTCTCGAAGGTCTCTCCCTACGGAGACACACGACGCAGGCTTCGTCAGAATACGCCACACAACACTCCTACGTTGCTTCGATATTCCCCTGGCGATTCCTCCGATCAGAACTCATCTTCCAGACCTCTCAGTTCAGGTCTACTCGGTCGAACACCGCCGCACTTCCCATACCTCTCAGTTCAGATCTTCTCGATTCAACAACAGACTGTTCATTCCGGTCTTATATATAGCGGCAGGAGCTGGGGCTAAAATCCTCTGCACCAATCAGGATCATTCTGGAAATGCTT
>JAPMOQ010048154.1:7011-24451 GCA_026543055.1 Argiope trifasciata
TTAATCCTTTTGTCCCCTATCGTTCTAGAATCCTAAAGGATTCTTTACCTCCTTAAGTAAAGTTCTCCGAGGCTCAATTTCTTTATTCACCGAACATGCTAACATTGTTAAAACCTGCTTTTTGGAGTCAAGAACATTCTATCGCCGCTTTTTCAGATTCTAGGAAAGCAAAAATATTAAATATTTTTTTAAAAATCCAGTTTAGCTGTGTAATTTAGAGGACTAGAAGTTGAGAGTTAGCTTCTCTCTCGTGAATTTCTCCACTCGGAGTTTTGTTTTAAAAAAACCACTACTCTCTCTGTTATAGTTGCATTAACTCTTGAGTTATTTCGTTTTCAGTAGGAATAAAATTCAGGTCTATAATGATTTTCTCTCTAATCTCTAATTTTTTCATTTTATTGTTAATAACAATGTGCAATATTAATAACAATTAATTATGAAAATTTACTTAAATAAATTAACATTGTAAATCACAAAACCTATTTAATACTTAAGGTATAAATTAAGGGCATTCATATTTCTTTTAGTATTCCATATATTTCGTTACTTTGGTGCATTTATATTTTTTATAAATACTGAACATTTAATTGAAGTATTTTTCCTGTTTGAATTTTAACGAAATCAAAATATAAATAAACTTAAACAATGATTTATGAATGGCCATATTAAATGTAATATCTATGCTAAATTTATGTTCTTGGACCTAGCAAATTATATCTGCGAAAACTCATACGAATACAATGAATTTACCGTATGTCAGATCTGCATTCAGTGTGTGGGGGCTGTGTGCTGTATTGGAGGGTCTTGAGCTCACAATTCTCCTATTCAAAATCCGTGGAACTATCTCCTAAAGGTTATTTCTTTCTTATAATTTTTTTAATGTTTTGCAGAATTTCTTTGAATTTCCAATTTGAATCTTTCATCCTTCAAAAATAGAAGGAAATTATTAAAATACAGTAAACCTTAACATAATACAATGAAAAAAGAAATATTTCTCGAAAGTGCAGAACAAGAGTTCTTTGACTGTTTACTCTTACTTTTTGAACTAAAACCGTATTATACTGATTGGAAAGAGATTGATTGAACATTAATCGTTATTTCACGATATTGTTCAAGGTGTAAAAAAGAGATTTCTTTCCTGAAGAGTCTGGGGCAACCATCTATACAGTTTGCTACCATATCTTGGTTTCCAATCGGTTTAATTTTAACCTCAGAGCAAACAAAAAATTTATAACAGAATAGGTTAAGGCTTCACAGAAGATGACCTGTGTTAATTTGGGCACTATGTTTCCCAATTATAGAAGTAAAGATATAGTTTCTTAATTATCCTTTAATAAAAGGTAAAATTTGTTAGAATTGATTCAACAAAGAGTAATGATTCTGATAATTTCTAAGAAGAGCAAAAAAACTTCTTATCTAAGAAATATTTTGGAGCATAGACAATTAAATAATTCTGGAGACTTTTATAAATGAGTTAATGAAAAAGAAAGATACAATTCAAAATGTTTTTACTAAAATTATAAGGAACAAATTTATCTTAATGGAATCATTGATTTAGAAAAGCAAAAAAAAAATGTATAAATTTTTATTTGATTTTTTTCAATTGAAGTAGATAGTAATATTATTGAAATATTTAAAATACAAGAGGTTAACTGAGAAAAAATTCATCATAGTTAAAAAATAATTAATTTATTATCTATTTAATTCTGTTCTTAAACTTAATATCCCTTGATTAGATGTTTAAAATTTTAACTCTTGTATTTTTAAAGACATTGTTCGAAATTGCGTGTTGTAAAAAATACTACAAGAGAATTAGGCATATAATTTCCTTTTTATTCTTTATTTTCGTACCAGAAACAAAGAAAAATTCTTTCTCAAAGGTCTTAATTTAAACAACACGATATGAGGCTATAATATATCAGTCAGATCCAACTTCCCAGATAATTAACCCAATTTCTTCCCCTTGAAATTATGTACTGATAAGAATATCCAAAATTATATTTCTATTTTTTATGACCAACAGCAACAGACAATCGCATTAATCAGTTATTATTTCAATTTTTCATTGCTATTTTTAGCTTTAATTTGAAATTTATATTTAAGTATAATTTAATTTTCACCATTTTATTTTGTAAAAAAAAAAAAAAAAAACCAAGACCAGTTTTCTATTAATAATAAGATTGGTAGAAATATTTTATTTTTTTATTTTACTTAATATCAATCAGGGAAAAAAGCTTTTGAACCGCTTGTCACAATTTTCTAATAGTATCTTTAAAAATAGATGTATATTATTCGTCTGATCTTTCTAAACCTGATGAAAATTTAATATATTTCATTTAGAATTACATGGGAAATCCCTTAATTTATTTAACATATTTTCATTGCATAATCTCTTTTGGATACATAACACTGTCACATCACTTCATTGAAAATTTCTCCAATGAATTATTAGGTTATTTGCGGGGGAAATTAAAGGATTGTTAGAGTCTGACAACTGAACGTCAAGAAGTAACGAGATTCTAAAGTATAACACCAAGTCTATTTAATTACCGAAACGTTCAGATATTTAGAAATGTCTGAAAGAGAAATTGTACAATATACACTGATGGAAAAAAAATCTCAACACCAAGAAAAAATTATTGTACAGTAATGAAATTTTAGGAATACATTTGTCTAGGTAACATATTTAATTGATTAAAGTTTCAAGATCACAGGTAGAGCCATTGGCGAGAAGAGCCATTTCAAATGTGAAATGTTGGTACATTAGTAGCCGGTGTAACCGCCAGAATTTTCACTGCAAGCATGCAAACGTGCACGCATTGTGTCGTACAGGTGTCGGATATCAGTTTGCGGGATGGAGTTCCATGCCTGTTGCACTTGGGCGGTCAATGCAGGGACGGTTAATGCTGATTGTGGATGACGCTGGAGTTGTCGTCCAATGCTGTCCCATACGTGCACGATTGGAGAAAGATCTGCTGATCTAGCAGGCCAAGGCAACATGTCGACACTCTGTAGAGCATGTTGGGTTACAACAGCGGTATGAGGGCGAGCGTTATCCTGTTGGAAAACAGCCCCTTGAATGCTGTTCATGAATGGCAGCACAACAGGTTGTATCACTAGACTGGCGTAGAAATTTGCAGTCAGGGTGCGTGGGATAACCACGAGAGTGCTTCTGCTGTCATACGAAATTGCTCCCCAAACCATAACTCCAGGAGTAGGCCCTGTGTGTCTAGGCCGCAGATAGGTCACTAGCAGGCGTTCACCTGGCCTCCTTCTAACCAACAAACGGCTATCACTGCGACCAAGGCAGAACCGGCTTTCATCAGAAAACACAACAGATCTCCACTCCATCCTCCAATGAGCTCTAGCTTGACACCACTCACGTCCCAAACGGCAGTGGTTTGGAGTCAGTGGAATGCACTGTACAGGGCGTCTGGCTCGGAGCTGTCCTTGAAGTAACCGATTTGTAACAGTTCGTTGTGTCAATGTGGTGCCAACTGCAGCTCGAATTTCAGCTGCAGACGAAGTACGATTAGCCACAGCCATACGCCGAATACGACGGTCTTCCCTCTCAGTAGTACCACGTGGCCGCCCGGAACCTGGTCTTCTTGAAGCAGTACCTTCCCTTGACTACTGCCGCCAATACTCATGCACAGTGGATACATTCCTGCCAAGTCTTTCAGCAATATCGCGGAAAGAAATCCCACCATCTCGTAGCCCTACAACACGACCTCGTTCAAACTCAGTGAGCTGTTGATAATGGCTTCTTCGTCTTTTCAGAGGCATCCTTGACTAACATGAACCCAATACGTCAAATCTCAACTGTAAATAACAATTACAAACCTTACATCGCTTATTAAAAGCAAACCTCATTTGCATGTTCATAGTGTCGCTACTAGCGCCACACTTACGCGCGTAGCTCGAAATTTGAATCGACGTCATCTTTCAGATGTATAAACAAGCCTACCAAATTTCGTTCATCTAACACAGCTCCTTCCTAGAGTTGGGATTTTTTTTCCATCAGTGTATTTTAATAATTATAAATTTAAAGACATTTTATAATTCAGTAATCCAAAAGAATATCTCTTATTCTCTCAAGTAATAATCTTAAGAAGAGTATTCACAATTAATTTTAAAATACAATAGAAAACATATATTATCATATGCATAATTTTTTGTTGTTTTGATACATTATTTAATATTTTGTAATATTTTCTGGATAACCAGTTATATTTTTTGTTTTCAATCCTTTAAAAAGTTCTAATTATATAAAATAAGATGTTTTAATAATCTTTTCCCAAAATCCAGTTTCCGGATTTAATGAATGTGTACCCTGTCGTACTAAAATCCTAAAGGATCCCTTCCTTCTTGAAATAGACTTCCCTGGGTCTCAGTTTCTTGACTCGCTGAAAATGCTGATGTTATTAAAACCTGAGTTTTGAATAGCGAAAATTCTGTCTGCACTTTTTGAGATTATTGGATGAAAAAAAAATTTCTTTCCAGCTTAGCTGTGTAATTCAGTGGACTAGAAGATTACAGTAAATTTCTCTTTTGTACATTTTTCGCTCAGAGTTTTGTTTAAAACAAATATGATAATACTTGTTTTGCAAAGGTTACATTAGTTCTCATGTTATTCCGTTTTCAGTTCACAATTTTAATGTTCTTTATTCTCCATTTCCCCCCTCTTTTATTGTAAATAATTGTTTTAATGTAATTTATGGCAGTTAAGGAAATTTAAGATTAATTTGCAAACCATACGAATATAATACCTAAATCAGAGATGATGGACTTTCACATTTTTTTAAACATATATTACATTTCCTTATTTGGGGGCTTTTTCATTTCTTTGCAAATATTAAATGTTCTATTGTAGTACCTTTTTATGTCCAATTTTTAAACCAATCAGTTTATGCAGTAAATTACACGATAGCTTTTGAGTATATTGCACTAAAGTTAATATAAAATTTAATGCTCGTATAAAATTGAATATCACTGTCGAATTTAGGTTCCTGAAAAGCTTCTTTTACATACAGAAAAGTCATACGAACCAAATGAATTTCAAGCATATCAGAAATGTTTTCGGTCTTAAAAGGGTCTCCAGTTCGGAATTCTCCAATTCAAAATTCGTGGTTCTATTACCCTTAAAGATATCACCGGATGGTATTAAATCCTATCCCAACTGTAGGCACTTTCCTCAATCCCAACTTGCTCCAGATTATGTCTTGAACTGCCAAGCCATTGTCCGCTCCCTCTTCGAACTTGGAGCTCCACCAATTGAAATCCTCCATAGACATCGGGCTCCGGAATTGGCCGATCTCGTCATCAAGACTTTCAGTGGACTATAGACTTTTGGTTTTTTTTGGAACTTCGCACTTATGCATAGACACGACAACAACAACAACAACATTACTAATCCCTTAAAAATTATATTTCTGTAAAAATAATTTTTACATATTTTAAACTTAAATTAGACATTTAGTTATAATTATAATTATACTATGCTTCCTTGTAAAAAAATCATGATCATCTTTTTATTAACAATTGTTAGCAATATTTATTAATACTTTTATTTTCTGATCTTATTGAATTCAAGGAAAAAAATGTCTTTGAAAATTTGATACTGCTTTAAACATAAATTCTTAAATTTATATATGTTATTCTATATTTGATCCTAATAAACGGAATGAAAATTAAATGCAAAGCTATTTCGTTAAGGATGATCCAAGGTATCCATTAATTTATTTAACGTATTTTCAAAACATTGTCTTTTTTGGATACGAAGCACCGTCACATCATTGTGTTGAAAATTTCTCTAATTTCGCAATTAACGGTAAAAGGTAGACGCATCAAGTAAATTATGGGTTTGCGTGATGGAGATGTTAAAGGATTGCTAGAGTTTGGTAAATGACTTTCAAGAAGTAATGAAGTTCTAAAGTAAGTAGTCTAGTCTCAAGTCTATTTAATTACCAAATCTTTTAGACGTGTCTGAAAATGAAATTATACAATCTATTTTAATCGTGAGAAACTTAAAGGCATTTTACTATTCATAATAATCTGAAAGAATATCTTTTAGACTCTGAAATAATAATTCATCGAAACATCTTCTTTAATAATTTCAAAATAGAAAAAAAATCTTATATCATCATATGTACAGAAATTTTTTAATAATATGGGTGCTTTATTAATTATTTTATAATATTTTCTATATTAATAGTTTCATTTTTTATACAATTTAAAAAGTTGTAATTATGTATAATGATATATTTTAACAGTTATTGCCAAGCATATAGTAAAAAGTTAGTACCATATATATATATCGCAAAGAATATGAAAAATTACAAATGCTACTAAAACTATATAGTACTACTTAAACTATACTATATATAAAAATTTACAAATAGAAATTAATAATATAGAAGTATCACAGAAATCATAAAAATATCATAGAAATTAGTAAATAGATATTAAATTATGTAGTACAAAGGAATTACACATTTTTTAGAGTAAAATCTATTTTAAAATAGATAAAATGTATATATATATATATATATGGTTTGAAAAACACAATGAACAGTTGTTTAATAAAGAAACAACTATGAAGTTTATTTATATAAAGACAGGGCAGCTCAAAGATATATTCAAAAATATTTACATACGAGACGAACACACAGCAGAACACAACCATAACAGTAGCCTACAAGTAGTAATAATGTCCACAGCCCACAGAGCGGCCAGGTAAGATTCAACAGGAGAGGAAATCCTCGGGGCTTCGCTCTACGGTCTCACTAGATGGCTGAAACACTCCTCTGTCCTTCTCGCTGTAGCTGTACATTCACAACTTTGCACAACTGGCTACTACAAACGAAAGGACACGGTAAATAGCAATTCAGCCCTCCATCTTTACTTCTTTAACCTCTAGGTGACTCAGACTACAGTTCACCAAGTCCATTTCACGACTACTATCCACGACGACTTACTCGCAGCTTCGACTTCGATGGTAAGCTTTTCGCGACACCCGTCCTTGGAATAAGACTATCCTCTCATTGACAAAAACTGTTAGAACTTGATTTGTATATAGTTTCCCATTACTCTGATTTATCTTGAAAGGATGGAAGCTGAAGATAAAATGAGGTGAAAGGATTGGTGAAGGAGCGTGAAGCTGGGGTAGAAGAGTGGGATTTTTTCCGCAGCCAACCACGAGTATGCTGTCAGAATAGGAAGAGTGGGTGCGTTTTGATGATTTTCTCCTACTTGCAGTTATCTACTTGGCTATTAAACTTGGGGAACCAATCACAAATCCAGATTATTGCAGTGGATTAAAGAACTGTTTGGTGGGAATTAGCCAATGAGAGCTTAAGTATTATGAGTTTCTTTTCATCTTTTTTTTCTGTTTTTCTTGAGAGTTTCTCTGCTTCTATTAGTCTAGGGAATTCTGATAATACTTGTCTAAGCTCTTTGAGGATTTGAAGGGTTTACTTTGTGGAGGTCTTCAGGTTCCGTCGAATTGGGTGATTCTCCTATTTCTAGTTGTGGGATTTGGAAACTTTCTGCATCCTTTCCAGGCAGCTGTATAACCCTTTTCTTGACAGTTGACGCATGTCGGGACTTCAATTCTGTCTTGGATTTCACAGCTCCTAGTTGGGTGACAACCACCGCATTTTATGCATTTAGGCTGAAGTCTGCGATTCCTGGCTGAATAATGGAATCCGGCGCAGTTATAACATATTGTTGCTCTTTGGTTTCTTCTATAACTTTTAACTTTTATTTTAAAATGGAGGAGCAATTTTCATTGCAAATATTTAGATCATTTCTTTATATTTTGATTTCCAGAAGGAAGATGTGATACAGGGGTTTCAATTTGAAGTTTTTCAGCTGAGTTATCCTGATAATATTGTAGTTCCTGCTTTCGAGTTCTTGGACAATTTCTGTTTTTTCGGTGTCTCCGGGGAGCCCTTGAATGATAATTTTTATGGCCTTGTATTCGTATTGTTCTGATAAAACGAATTATTCTTTTTTCTCTGATAACAGTTCAATAATTTTATTTCTTTCTTTCTCGTTTGCAGATTGTAAGGCAATCATGTTTATGATCAATTTATTTTCGGTTTGGGGATATTTCTTGCAGATTTCTTGAAGTGTAAAGTTATATTTGCTTGAGATTGACAAGATCCGGTTTATTGTTGGTTTCATCTTGATTTAAGGGGTCTTGATTCAGCATTTCTAACTTATTTGAGGTGTACATAATTTCGGAGCAGTCTGCAGTCTTCCTGATTTTTGCTGCTTTCCTAGGATTAACTAGTTAGAATTTATCAGAGATGGGATCGTTGTGCAAAAACATTTTCTTGGGAATTACAATCAACTTCCATTGCCTTGTTATCCAGTTGAGCTAGTTGAAAATCGAAGTTTGGGTTATTTTCTTGGGTATCTTTAGCTAAGTTGACTCTGTCATCTCATTTGTCTATTTTTTTCGGTCTTTTGTTTTGGTTTAAGTGTAGAAGATGTCTCTATTGTCTTCTATGGTAGTGAACCATGCAAAATCCATGCATGCCATCCTTTAATTTTGCAAGACGATAAAACACTTTTTGATCATATAAACATATTTTAACATATTTTCATAACATATTCTATTCTATTCACATCAGAATTGAAAATTTCTCAATTTTACTATCAGTGGCAAAAGAGAGAAATGTCAAATGAATGATGAAGCTGTGTGATGGAGAGAAGTTAGAGGATTGTTTGAGTATGGCAATTGATTTTCAAGAAGTAACGAGATTCTAAAATTAGTGATCTAGTCCTAAATATGTCTAACAAATCGTTTAGAGGTGTCCGAAAAAGAAATTATACAATATATTTGAATCGTGAGAAACTTAAAGACATTTTACTTTTCGAAAAGAGCATCTTTTAGTCTCTTATTTAATAATTTTTAGGAAATACTGAAAATACATTTATTAGTATGTGTAAGATTTGTTTGTTATTTAGATACATTATTTAATACTTTGTAATATTTTTTCGATTAATAGTTATAGTTTTGTTTTCAAATATTCTGAATGTTGTAATTATATAAAAATAGATGTTTTAATATTCTTTGTCATACATACAAGTACCAATCAGAAAAATAATTTCTTAAGCGGACAACGACATGAATTATATTAAATCTTCTTACCAGACAAATATTTTCTTCTCCGCTCATTTTGACTCCCTGAGCGTTGTATCATTACTTTGGAAAGAAGACTCACTGGCGAGAAAAGGTCGCCCTCTGACATTTTTTTGTACCATAAATTCTCGTCCTCCTGACTCCTATCATCCGTGTTCTTTTTTCCCCAAACCAGTTTCCGGATTTAATCCTTTTGTCCCCTGTCGTACCAGAATCCCAAAGGATTCCTTCCCTCTTGAAATAGAGTTATCCGGGATTCAGTTTCTTTATTCGCTGGAAATGCTAACGTTGTTCAAATCTGTTTTTTGAATCAGAAAAACTCTGTTGCTGCTGTTTGAGATTCACGAAAGAAGAAAAATGTCAAATATTTTCATACAGCTTAGCTGTGTAATTCAGTGGAATAGAGGATTACTGACGGTTTCCCTTTCGCAATTTTTTTTTCGCTCAGAATCCTGTTAAAATAAAAATGATAATACTTGTTTTTCCACAGTCGCATGAGATCTTATTTCATTTTCACGAGAAATAAAATGAAATTTTCTTTTTACTTCTTTAATTTATCCATTTCATTGTAAATCATTATATAAAGTCGAAAAGGCAATTCACAATAAAATTTTAATTAAGAAATGTAACATTGTAATTCATATTGATGCAATATTAAAATCATAAATAAACGAAATTCATATTTGTTTTAATATACAACATATTTCGTTATTTTCGAGTATTTTTATGTTTTTACGAACACTGGACATACATTCTGATATTTTTTGTGTTCAGTTTTTAAACCATTTTGTGTATGCATTATATTAGATGGATGTTTATTAATATATTGTACGTCATATAAAACTTAATATCTATGTTGAAATTTTCTTAAAATATTTTTATCACTTCCATGAAAAATCATGTGAATTTATCGTATGTCAGGTTTGCATTCATTCTGAATGCGTTGTGACTTTGAATTCGCAGAGCTTGAAATAAGCAACGCTTCAATTAAAATTCCATGACACTATTTATAGTCCCCTAAAAGTTATTTTTCTGTTAAATTATTCTTAAAGTTTCTTTAAAATTTCAACTTATACAGTTCATATCATTCTGTATTCTGGCATCTGGTCTCTTATCTTAATGGTTTACCTCTAGAATCTCTATTACGGGAGCACAGAGTACATTGTCTAGTTGGATTTGATTTTTTTTTCAGTAACAGGAATCACTATCCGAAAAAATCATCGATTTCTCTATCTTACATTATCGTCATTATTTTACTTTTTTTCAACGCAACAATCCCTCTTTATGCATTATTAATCCACTGTAGACGTATACAATAGGGAAACACGTCATCAGCCTCGCCAAAAGAGCTCCGAAACCAACAAAACTTGGCAAACCGCCAATCAAAGCTAAATATTTCCTTTCATTTCCTCCGAGTCGAGCAATGCCGTGATAACCAAATCGTACTGACAAATTCTGTTTCTCCCGAGTTTTCTCGGGATAATAATTAACTGCAGCATATAAGAAATCCGACATAGCTCGGGATAATCAGGCAAGCGGCTAGGCTTAGACTATTGCATTAAAACAAATAAAATTAATGCATTCAGAGAATCAAAACTCTACGATATTTTTGTTTATATCTTTTGTAGCTCCAGACTTTAATGACATTGCGAGATTTCGAAATGAGTTTAAAAAAAACTACTACTATGAGAAAAGTTGGAATATGAAAATACATGTTAGTTAAAATATTATACGTTATAAATACGTTGTTTGAGACTCTTGGAAAAAATATTGAAATTGTTTATCCCATACGACTATATAATTCAGCAGAATGGTGGGAATATTTGTGTGGAATGCTGAGAAAACGTGAATGTTTGTTTTATCAAAGTTGAATGACCTACAGGAGAAACCTCATAATTGAGGATAAAATGTTTCCGACATCCTGGTTGGATCTCGCCAATACGGTGGATACAATAAAGGTGGGATCTGATTCCCCCATCGATGACAGAACGTATTTCCTACGGGAAGAGTTGTACAGTGGCCAGTGATGACCCTTAGGACTTAATTACAGTTCTCGCCAATGTTGCTGTAGTGGCGGTCCGGCATTCAATATCTATTTCCTCGTCGCGGAAAGGAAATAATTACTGGCTCGCCGTCACCCTCTCCCCCTTTCCTTTGGAGAGTGAGTAATATGACTTATCAAAGTTAAATTGTTCTTCATTTTCAATCATTCCCGTCTTTTCAAATTTTTTGATTTAATTAATTTTTTTTTGCTTAGTTTTATTAACAAAAAATGTAAAAAAAATTGCTGAAAAAATGTAATTCGTGTTTAATATACATCAATTTTTCGTATGGAAAAATTACAAAGTATTTTCGTTTAGCTATAGAAATAGATGCTGATGCAGATAAATTGTTGTGAATGGAACCTGTTTCTTGCATCTGAGCCTGTACCGTTTAAAAATACTCGAAATCGTATCTCAAATCTGAGAACGTTTTGAATAATGGGCATGAAACTTCTTCTGATCGGGTAATTATATTAGCTGATATTAAATATAACTAATATGTCAGACGAACCATTTGGTCGTCACTGTTGACTAATTTAAATAAAAGGTGCTCGGAAACCGTCATAGCTATAATCATCTAGTTATTAAATTCTACATAAAAATTGTTCCTGTCTACATCATTTGGAATAATTACAACTTTCCTTTTATTTTTTTCCATTCAACTTCTTTTCTTTGTGATGCCCTCAAAATTAGAAACAAGGCTCATAGCAGAGAAACACTCTATTCTTTTCTTGTCATTCATGCAATGTATGCATGAAACCTGAGCAAGAGGTATTTCATATAGAGTAAAAAAAATCTAATTATTATTTTTTCCTTTACAATATTTTGCTTGATGGCAATTTGTCACTAAGTTAAGAAGCCTAATTCGATTCAAAACAGTTTATACTTTTTCTAGAATTTGATTTCAAAGGAAATTGTAATAAAATCATCTTTACTTAAAGTATATTTCATGGTCCTGACTAATAATTTAATATATTTTGAGAATTACAAAAATGGGAAGAGATCACAGATATTATGATTCAACGACTTTATGAGAGGAGAAAAAATTTCTGATTCTGTTGAATGAATTCAAGATTTAAATAAACATTTTGAGATTATTTAAATCTAAAATTTAAGGAATAAAATGTTATTTTAATTACATAATTATTTTAATTATCATAACTATTTAATATCATTTATTTTAATTTCATAATATTTATTTGTAAAAATGAATTCAGGACAAGTTGCCTCTTAATATATTTATTAGTTTTTTTGATGTTCTTAAATATATATTAATATAAAAAGATTTCATTCAATCCAATTAGTTTATTTCTTTTGGAAATAGCAACATTGTCACAGAAGATCCTGCAATCCTGAAGTTACCTGTCAAAGGAAGACAAGCGAAATGAATTATGAGGTTCCGTGATGAAGAAGTTGAAAGAGTTGCTTAAAGTTTGACCTTTACAAACGATCGTGAAGAAATAGCGAGTATCTAAAAATAGTAATCTCGAATTAAGAGCATAATGTAGTTTACACATGCTTAACTTTTCAAAAAAATAATATTGTATATTAAAAGAGAATGCAATTTTAACACCCATAATTCTAAGGAGGATTTATTATTTATTATTTATATAAATATAATTTTATTTCTCATTCCTTTATTCATAAAATACTTTTTATCTGACAAAGCGAATGCCATTTTGTAGGATATTCGATTCAGTTTTTAGCAAAAAAGGTGCCTTATTTGATCTAATATATAAAAATGAATTTTGGGCTTTTTTTGTATTTTATACGCTGTTGTACCGTTCATCCGATTACTATAAAACTTTATGCAATTATTGCCTGAACTTGCGCAAAGTTTATAGGCATAGTGCAATTATTAGATTATATTTTAAACACAATAATATTTACAAATAAATCGTTTCATACGTTTCTACGATTCAACATTATTTCAAAATTGACAAAAGACAAAAAGTAAACGACGCATATTATTCGGAGTTAATTGTACAGATGTCAGACATAATTATCGATTATTATTGATGCCAATCAAGGTGAGTGAAATGAAATCGAAAATAGTTAGTGCAAACACTATTTTTTTTCTCATTAATGAATAATCATCTACACAAGATGTTGCCATTCAGATTACACAATATTTTGGCTGCGGCGGAGCGCATATATTATTCAGAATTTGTCTTACACATATAAAAATTATTATCGATGAAGATTAAGATAAATTAAATATAATGGAAAATTTCCAGTGGAAACAAGGATTTTTCTATTTATTCAGTAATAACTATAACGTCATAGTTCTATATCAAGCTTTTAAAAATGTATGAACTGTCAAAGAGACATATGTCACAATAAAGTAATACTGGTAAAAGTAGGCCAGCCTTTTAAAAACGTATATGCTTTCAAAGATGCATACATAATAATAATGCAATACTGGTAAAAGCAGGTGAAAATATATGCGATTAAAAGATGTTGATGGACGTAACCACCTATGCTTTATTCATTGCCTACGCGATTTTAAACCTCAATTATTAATTGAGGATGCAAGTTTAAAAAATTTCTAACCAATACAACATTAAGTTCTCACATGATAATAAATGATCGACTTTCATTTAGTTAAAAGCGTATAATCAAAAGCTGGGCATCTGTTTAAAGTTCATCGCTGTTAATTGCGTGTTTGATTATCATTCGTATCGTTGCTGGAGTTTTTAATTTTTTAAGCTCTATTTCACAAGCTAATATTATGTATAAAAAATAGGCAGCGACAGAAAACCAGGGTCTAATAAAAAAACTAGAGAGTTGTTATTCTATTTATCCCATATTTTTGTAATAAACGTGTGTTTAAAAATGTAAGCCTTTGCTTCTTCCTTTTTTATAAGTCTAAAAATACAACACTTTTATTGTGTTCTTTGAAATCATTTTGAAAGTAAGTCTTTCTTGTTTAAGAAATTACAAAACATAAAATTAAAGCAATGTTTATGAAAAGTAATGCTCATAAAGTAAACATTTTCTGAATCAATAACTATTAAAACAAAGATGCATCTGGTTTAGAAAGCTCCAATATTGTAGTATCTAAAACATAAATGAATTTAACTACATTAAACATAAATATTAAGCTAAAATTACAACAACGATGATAAAATGGAATAAAAAATGAATGAAATGAGGAATTCGATTTCAAGATTTTATCAAAGGTCATCCTCAGACAGGGATTCAAATTATTTAGATTCAACTATTCAGATTGAAATTCAAACTGGGATTTAGATTTTCTATCTACAATGGCTCTGGATTTCGTCGACCTTCGTGACAAGAAAATCCCAAGAAATTGAGGTTTCATGAATTAATATATACAAATAAAGGATATTGAAATCAGACAACAATAAACCAAGTAATTGACAAATTATTTAAATCAACTAAACTGAAACCACTATAAGATAATAACCTAACTATAAAATCAAAGAAAATAGTTATCAATAAGTTATAAAAGCAAAGAACATACCAGATGAAAATAAATATATTCCAGAAATGTTTTTTGAAATTACGCAGAAAATCGAATTTATTTCTGAAGATAGTATCTAAATTCAAATTTTCCACTCGTAAAGCTGAAAATGCCCATAAGGCTTAGTCAAACGGCCTTATCATCATAAGGAATAAATCGATCTATCTCAGCGCCATCTAATAAGATTCAATAAAAGCCAAAGAGAATGAGGTAGAAAGCATATATTCAGTTGGGAAAATATTAGAATATGGATTAAAATAAGATAAACCCTATCTTTTTAAAACTTTTACATTATAATAATTTTTGTAAAAAGTCATTAAAAGTTAATTTTTTTACAAGATTACTCGTTCCTTCAAGACAAGAAATGTCTTTCTTACAATATTTTCAATCCTTTCGGTTTCGAAAATATATAATCTATATAATAATCTTTCGGTAATCTGTATTATAATATAGCTTAAATATATTCAGTTGTGGAAATATTAGTTGAATATACATAAATATATTATAATAATATGTATAAATTTATATTTATTTACCTATCTTGACGATGCTTTAAACGGTTGCGGTGCTTTTTTAAACGGATGCTTTTAACGGGTTATGCATTCTGCCTCGATACGATACCTATGAAACTGTAGATTTCCATAGTGGACTACAAAGAAATCTGTAATACATACACGTGGGACCTAACTTTTTGGGCAAACGTATGTTCTAAAATCATCATAACTTTGTTATTTATGAATCAATAACAGAGGGACGCGTAGTACCAGAAAACTTGTGAGTGGTCCGTAACAGATGAGCCGCGAAATTCGTGAGCGGTGTTGCGATTGACGATTGCAAGGACCAAACTCACCACGTTTGGGTTTACAGCCAAATAGCTTGATCACAAGACAAAAGGGACCACTCTGTTTTGAGGTTGCTATCTGGCGTATTAAATATCCACTACAATACTCCCTCTACTGTGAGTCGGTGATGAGACCAGCGATATATTTGCTGTTGTTTAGTGGTGATATATTGGCTAATTAGAATTAACAGCCAATATGCGCCTTACCCATTTTTATTAGCTGGTTATTTATCAGCTTCATTTATTTATTGGCCGATTATTTATCAGCCTTTTTATATTATTTATTCGGGGAGAGGACTAATTGTATCTAAGAATAAAATGCTAAATAGATTGACTAATATAGATATTAAAGTTAAAGATGCATTTTCTGTTTGAAATTTGAATGTTCAATGGCCATCATGTGTAGATGCCAGTGACTTACTTTCAAAGATATATAAAAAAATTAAAAGACAAAGCTAGAAAAATTTATGTCCCAAATTTATATTAAGAGCTGATAGTTAGATACTGATATTTTTAAACGTTTGCCCATTTATTTATTTATATATTTATTTGGGGCTTTAGATGCACTTCCTTTATTTTACTCTCTTCTGCAATGAACCTATTGTCCCATCTCCATGATTATAGAGAGAGCTCTATAAAAATGTCCCCAGACTTTGGAATAATGGAGTTTTATATATATATATATATATATATATATATATATATATATATATATATTTAATTGGAGGACAATAACAGCAGCAATTAATCCCTAGCATGCCAGCAAAATTCTTGAATTTTAAAAACTGGTTTTGTGCCCATGTGTTTTTGATTAATTTATGTCAAACACCTGATATGTTTGCTATCATTTTTTAAATCAATTATTGTTAATGTTAATTTTTGTTATGACTGTAAATTAATGTCTTGTGGTATTTAAAACGAAGTTTTTTTCAAAAAAACTTCAACAAACATTAAATTATCACATTAATTAACTCACACATTAATTATAATAAGATTATACAATAGTATAGGGAAACTATGTATTTTTTCAGCGAGTTTAGAGAAGTTAGTGGAGATGTATCTCGATTGACATGAAATCTGTAAGTGTTTGGGTACCGATTTACTTTCAAAGATTCATGTAATTTTCTGATGTACTTAGAGATATGCATATTATTACGACTCAGTAAATCTTTCCCTACTGCGATTACAGTTATCTTCTGGCAACAAAATTTTAGTGGAGATTCTTTATAAGAATAATAGACATTGTTTTTTTACTAGCATTAAAAATAGGGATTCACGAAGAATTCTTAAAGGATGTGAGTAATGATGGAATAATAATTAAATTCTACCAGCAATCAAGCACTATACAAGCTGTTTGTCTCTAGCAAAGAAAGGAGTAACAGAGTTTATGGTAAAAGAAATGGAGGGCACTGAATATATCAAGGAATCGTAGAATTCACCTATTGGGTTTCTTAGGTAGAAAGATTGATAGAGACGGTTTTGTGTGAACTGCAGGAAATAAAGGAAAATTTCGGAAAGGGGCAATTTCTCTTTACCACAGATATATGATATTCTGTAGGCTTTGAGCGGAAGCCAGTGGAGTCAACGGAAGAGGATTAGGAATCTCAAATATCTCTTTCTACTATAAACTGTCACAGGAACACTAGCAATTTTTTTTAAAAAAAATTCCGTATTCTACCTTTTTTATTTTATAATCTGTATTTCTGAATTTTTTTGAAATACATGTATCACATTTTGAGAGAGAAAGGAAAACACAATAGTTTTTAAAATAAGTTTTTAAAGATAGAGTCTCAAGAAAATTTATGAATGGTAGCACTGTTTTAAAAATTCTTTCTGTTGATTTAGAGCTTTAAAGTGACATTTTATGGAACGAACACACACACACACACACACACACACACACACACACACACACACAC
>JAPMOQ010048154.1:27051-80925 GCA_026543055.1 Argiope trifasciata
ACTATTTTCTTTTACGAATGGAGAAGAGACGAAAGGAATTCAATATTCTTGTCAGGCAAGCAAGATTTTTTTTTCATTCCCTTCCGTTACTTTTGACTGTTTGAGCATTTATTGTGTCGTTACCTTGGATAAAAGAGTCAATGGCGAGAAAAGGTCACTCTCTGCCGTTTCTCTACATCATCAATTCTCATCCTTCTGGTACTTTTCATCCTTTCCCTCCCAAAACCAGTTACTGGATTCTATTCTTTGTTCTTCTTCTCATAAGAAACCTAGGGGGTCTTTTCTCTGAAAATGGATTTCTGTGGTAACATCATTTCTTGCCTCATAGAAATTCTTGCCATTAATACAGTTTTTTGATTCAAGTAAGTTCTGTCGCCCTTTCACAGGTTATTGGATAAAAATGACTTTGTTTTTTTTTGCCCAATGGTATAATTCAGTGGACTATTGGATTCAAACTGCTTTTCAAAAATGTTTGCTCACATTTTTTAGTAAATGCAGATGAAAATGGGTGTTTGTTACAGATGTATTTACTTGTCCATTTTTCTCTTCAAATTCTTTTTACATTTCTTAATGTTATACTTGAATATTTGCATATTCCGAAGAGATTATATTTGAGCTTATTTTGATTAATATTAAATTCCCGAATAATAAAGGACAATTAATTTTTCGCTGTTAAAAGTGATTTTTTTTTCATTTTTTCAACTGAACATATTATCTGCTAGTATTATAGCTTAAATATGCTTTAATTTTTGTACTAAAATTGATGTATTTGTTTTTGAAAAACATTTCTTAAGACTTTCTATCAATATTTAATTATGTTTTCTTATATAAATAATTTTTTTTACACTTTAAAAACTTTATTCATCAGTACAATATTAAAAACGAATTGGCATTAAAATATTGATAAATTATTTTGAATATTTCTTCCAAAATAAAATTTAAATGGTTTTTGCAAAAAATAATACTAGGAGATTTGCTTAGTAAAGAAATATCAGTCAAAAATGTTAGAACTGGAAATCAGAGCAATTGTAGTATTTGAAGCATAAAAGATGGTATAAATTTTTTTGAAATTATTTTAATAATTCAAAATACTCTAATGGATTATTTGACTGAAATATCATTTTTAAGGTTAAAAATTAGTAAATAAACATAAATGTACGTAATGTATTTCTGAGAATAGTGTTAATAATTTACATCTTTCTATTCGATCTCCTAATCAAATAAAATTGCAACTTTTTTCAAGGCACAAATTAGTTTGTGATTTCTACATATTTCACAAACTATTGTAACATCAATTTAATAGCACTGCCGGAAAAGTGGCAAAATAAATAATCGGGAAAAACGCTAGAATAATATAGAAAAATAATATGAAATACGGAGAGCCATTTTTTGTGAGAGTACATTGTAAAATACTATGTGTTGTTTGATTGAATGTTTTGTTAGTTTTAGGAGCCTATAAAAAGGGATTCCTAAGATATAGAAAAATATTAATTTGGGTCCATTTTAGATTCTTAACAATAATTTTACAATTCCACTAACCTACAATATTGTTTCTTTGCCACATTAGGTTCATCTATGAAAATACAGGTGTAACCGTAACTGTTTCCTCGGCCCTCTATCGGCCGTTACCATGAACAATCAGTCCATATCTTGGAAGCGAACGTAAGGCATGATGTAATCCCCGAGTATGATTTATATGTTAAATGTTTTTGTCCTAAATAGTTTGTCCCCTTGTAAATCATGTCCTTTAATGTCAATAAATGTATTTTTAACTAAATTGGCATGATTTATTGATTTTAATAGTCTACCCTGACATAGTTAAAATTTTGGCGCCCTTTCGGTCACACAGGGATAATTTATAAGGATTTTTAATGGATGGTGTATGAATGTCAGGTTAATAATCTTCAATATTAGCAATCATTTGGTATTGTTGATTTTAATGATAAAAAATAAAGGGGGCAACTCCCCGAAATCCAAAATTTTTTCTGGAAAATTCCATAATTGGTTTGCAGCCTATAAGATACTGAAATTAAGAAATGATTTTATTTTTGGATTATTATCTCACAACGAATTTTTTGTGCTGAGAACTATTGAGTTATTGCTGTTATTAAAATAATTATTTGTTGTCTATTGACGTGTGTTACTTTTCTTTGGTGCTATTCTTTATGTACAATTTAACTGTGTGCCTGTGTCTGTTGTTCGTTTTTTTCATGGAATAAAGACCGTTGGTCACTACCCAGTTTGTTTTATTAAATTCACCTTACAGCCATTAATCAATTTCTGAAATACATATCCATGAATTATGCCGAACTGAAATGCTGTATAGCTTTTTAGTTTAGTGATACATTGTTGAAGAATTGTCCTAGAAAATGAAGACGGGGATGTTCTTCGATGGTACAATGGATTTTCATATCTACTTGTCACAGTATCGTGCAATCCGGTGATATTTGTTGTTAATTTGAACAGAGTTTAAATGGATATTTACTCTACATAAATTTTTCAATTATTAGTTGCAAATATCTGTAAAAGTATTACAGTAAGTTATGTTTGAAATTACGTAGATAATAAATAATATCTTGTGAATATTCAATGTTCTTCAAATTCAGTATAATTGTTCATTTTACATAAGACTTCAAATGAATTGATTATTGGATTCAATCTTTTTATAAAAATTACAAAAGTTTAATAAAAAGCAATTCAATGAAAAATGCAAAAAAATTATTACTATTTATTGTATTCAAAATGTATCACAAGCATTTGAAAAAAAACTCATATAACCATAATTTTAAAGAATATCTACTTTTCATTTCTAGCATATCATAAATCAATCAATAAAAAATATAATTCACAATTGAGAAAGAAAAATGAAAACAAAGCTTGAATGATAAAAAGAAAGTTTGTCTAAACCTTAGAAATACAACTAAGCAATCGTGTAGTGCTTAATCTGTACTATAAAATTTCCTCTTTCCGTCTATTTGCAATCGGTATTATTGATGCTTCCATTGTACTTTTTTGGAGTCACTATTTCATCCCAAACACCAAAATCTAACTCACGTCATCGATGAAAAAGCGTATTTTCTGTTGTCCACAAAATGGTCATTGGGCGTGTGATTACATTTAATGCTTTTTCATCATCCTAATGCACAGATCTTACATCACAGGAGCGGAGGCGAAAAACTTCCGCTTCTAATGAATCGTTAAAAAGAGGGATAGGAAGAAGAGACGAGATATCTGCGGTGAAAATCTTCGAAGAAACTTCAGCGAAAAGGCTATTTGGAATCGAGGCAATAAGTTCTTTATACAAGGTCGTATCTTTCGTTCGCTATAATTTATTTAATGGAGATTTAACTTCAAAACAAAAACCATATGCTAGGTTCTCAAGAAGTCGCCGTATTATAGAATTTCAACATTTATAGAAATTTTAAGATTTCCTCTTCAAAATATATTTTTAAGAAGGTCAGAATCGCTCTTTTAATATTTCTTTGCATCCGTGGATATCTTTTTACACTTTCAACGCTACTGACATCTCGTCTTTCAGATACTTCCAATTAAATTGAAAAAAAAATTGGAAATTGAATCTATATCATTAAAAATATCCTTTTTTGAATATTAACACATTCATTGCTAAGAATAGATTAGATAAAAACTCCATGAAAAGACAAATATAAATCATCAACGGAAATATCTGAAAGACGAGGTATCTTGTCGGTGGAGTTGAAAATGCATTCACACAATTACATTAAAATATAATTAGAAGATGCAAATATGGTGATAGTCACGTAGAAAGCGGACTTAGTTCATTTTTTTTGCTATAAAATTTGTCGTATTTTACAAGAAAAATATTAATACAGCACAAAAATGTTTGTTTTTAAATGACAATGTTTTATTTAAGACAGATAGTACATGAAAAAAATGTCAGAATTTTCCATGATTTAAAAAGTAATATAATCCTGAGTAAGAAATTCTATATTTATATTAAGACTAAATTTTGAATAAATAGTCGCCTTCTAGTTTTTTTCAACAATTCGAATTCATAAGCTTCAGCGATATTTTAATCTTGATTTCCATAACTAAATTCGAACTGATTAAAATTGTGAAGGTATGTTTATCAAACACTGAGAAACATGTTATGTATATTCAAACCTATGATTTCCAATGTTTCAAAACTTGGAATAATTTTTCGTACACAAAGATAGAATGAAATATTCCATTCCATATCAGGTGCTGATCGCGGATTATCTTTCGCTTTTAGATTTCAGTTCTGTACCCGAAAACGCCCAAAGTCATGGTTTTGTTGAACGGAGAATTTGAGCGAATCCAGGCTCATAGGGATAAAAGAAGTTAATTTGTCATTTTGAATAGGCTTTTCTCCCTTTAGTTTAGTTATATTAATGTCCCGTTGTAAACTAACACTAGGGATAATTTGAGATGGGCCTTGTAATCTTGAACCGCTGTCAGATAATGAAGACGACACCTGAGCTAGCACCCCCTCTTCACATCATACAGCGCCAGTGGTGGGGGGGGGCGCTTGGTTCTGACAGATTTAAATTGCAATAAGCCTCGTTACACGACGGTTCTTTGGTGGAATCGGGTCTCAAACCTGAAACCTTACTACTTACAAGCCGTAACCATCGAGGCCTTTAGTTTTTCTCAAGTAAAGCTGTAAGGATAAATTGGGATCGTGTACTGTAATAAAAGAGATATAAATCACAATAAGTCAATCCCCCCCCCCCCTCCGAAATTGAAATATTTTAAAGTAAAATATTTCGAACTGGAAATTAGAAGAGTGAAATATTTTCTATAAAGTTAATATTTTTTTATTTGAGAATAAATCTTATTGACAAAAAACATGAGAAAAGTATTTTAAGGCAAAACAAAGTTAAAGTATTCAAGGATTTGACAATATATAATATTGTGAACGTAATATTAAATAATTTTTTATTCAGACTTCTCGTCATGGGGAAACTAAAATCAATATCAGATTTAAAATGCAGAACGTTAAAACATATTCTATGGGAAATTTCTTCCATAATAATTAGCCTATTTACTGGAAAAAGTACATAAATTTAGAATCTATAAATATTCACACTGTTTTGAAGTTAAAATTTTATTTCAATTTGGGGTGAATGTAGTATTAGAATTAATAAATAGGACTTAATAATCAATATTTCACTTTGTACTAAAAATTATATAAAATGTTTTTCAGGAATGTAGATTTAATCCATAACTAACTTAAAAATGATTTTAGTAAAATTTTTTATTTAATATATGTATTAAGTGGTTGATATGTTCTATAATTAGTAATTAAAGAGTTTCCAAAATGATTACATAGTTAAATGCATAATTATATATTTTACTATCAATCAAATACGACTATAAATTTTAGATCCTTATATGGGGCAAAAAAAGATATAGCAACACCTGATTAAATTTTTTGAAGGATGCTGTTGAGGAAGAATGTCTTAGAAACAATAAAAAAGAATAAATGAATTACCTGGATTATTGGACTAAAACAAAATTCTTTAGAAAAGATGTTTTAATTAAAAAAAAGTTTGAAATAATGATTAAGAAATTAAATCAGATATCTTTTAATTGCATTGCATTATATCTAAATTTTAATGAGGCCTAAAATTTTCTTCTGACTTAACAGCATTTAAAACGCAGGACCTATAATTTTTTGGGTTTTTTTCGTAGATTTAATTTCTCGGTTTTTATCTATCTTTCTATATATGGATATCAAAAAGAATCCGTATACTGCCTTCCTGACTTTACTGTTAATGGAAGAATAGATATATATACAAGCATAATGTGGATAAACAAAACAGGAACTCCTGTTTTTGATGAGTTAGATACACAAAGTTTGAACTGTTGCAGAGCTAAGGTTCCCACAATCATTATTTAGAAAAGTGACGAAGAGGACCGAAGATGATGGATTAGCTTACTTTGCACTATTTAATAAAGAACCACTTGGTAAAGGACCCATGCCAACCGGAAAGAGAAAGGAGATCAATTTACCTTAAAAGATGTGTTTTGTAATGTTAGAGAACATATGCTCCTTCATTGGTTTGAGAACTACTCTGACGAAACTCATTCAGAAAACTAGCAATGTTGAAAAGTATGGAATGAAGGAAGAGAGAGCCCGTGACGAAAAATTTAGTGAAAATAGCACTGGATGGAAGGCAGGGCACTATTTTCAGCTTTAAGTTTTCTTCACATGGTATTGTGTATTGTTAAGTTTCTGAGTTTCAAAAAGAATTCAATAAAATGGAATATAAATTTTATGTTTGTATATTTAATTTACAATTAAGATTTTATTTAAAATACAGATCAGTATCAATAGCATGTTGACCGTATTACTAAACTGTCGGGCATCACTAACTATTCTTAGATAAATATTTTTTATATCAATATATTTTATTTAAGTTTCATTATAGTTTGGATTTTCACTGTAAATTATTCAAATAATAGAGATTCTCAAAATATGTTCGAAGAAAAGGAATGTAACATTTCATCTAATATCTAGCAATAAAACAATTTTAATAAAAGCTAATCATAAGCATTTCATTTTAAATCTAGTTTAATTAATTAATACATGCCATAATAATTGAAAACTGGTAAAAAAGTGAAAGAATTTATTTATAAATTTGATATGTGACTATGTGTGGGATAGAATTTTTGAGAAAAAAAAAACGGTACAAAATAGGCATATTTTTGAATTTTTGCTAAAAAAATTAAAAAAAAACACCTTATATGAAACCAAATTATATCAGTTAAATGAAAAAAGTCTTAAAAAATTTGGATAAAAGGTTTATTTAAAAAATAAAATATATAAAGCAAAAATCTTCTAATTTAGAAGATTATCAAAGGACTTCCTTAAATGTTTGCAGATAACTTAACAAATATATTATTTAATTCCTTAACAAAAAAAAAATAAGCTTAATTTCTGCATATTATTAAAATAATGGGTTTAAATATACGAAAAGTTCTATTTTTTCACATTATGAAACATTAAAGATACTATACAATATTTCTAAGTAAATAGATTAATTATTCCTTAGTTCAGGGACTATAGACCTGTTGAGAAATAATTATGTTTAATTAGAATAAAAGTACAAATTTGAGCTTGATAAATACTGTCAAAGATTAGAATTAGGAAAAGGAGTATTTTAAGATATAAAGTAGCATTGAAACGTATTGAAATGAGAATATAAAAATCGATGCAATTTTCTAAAAATAGAATTAGAAGCAAAATTCAAATGGATTTAAAACGAAACCTACTCAAACATTTAAATATGGAACTGAAATACAGAATTTTTTTTTAATAATTTCTCAAAAAATAAACTTTTTAATATAGTCACCTACCTTAATTAATTTATACGTAGTGTTAGTATAATTGAGAACTTCTACACTTTTTGTTATTAAACTCATCATAAAAACTGTTATTTTGTCTGTAAGAATGAATTCAGGCTTTTATTTTGAAGATTTATATCTTATTGTTTAAGGCCAAATATCAGTTTTTATCGCAGAGCACTTTCTTACAAGATATCTTATCTAGTTTTCATATAAAACAATTTTTACAATATAGTATATTCCAAATATAAGTATGTTTTCGATGGTAAATACTGCTTGTTTTAGATCCCTTATACAATCTCACCCAGGCTTGATAGTTTGCCTCTAAAATGATTACTATAAAAATGGAATGAAATTTACTTTCTTCACTATTTGCAGACTTTTTTAGAAATTTTTTTTACCAGCACAAGAAACAAATATGTATGATATTGTAGAATTTTGTATACTTTTATTTAATTTATTTAAATTATTTTCAATCTCTTTCTACTTTCCATAGATAACACAAACAAAAAAGAACTAAATCTTTTTGTTACATACATTCATACAGTCAACCGTTCTACAAACTGAGTTTTGGCAGACAGAACAATAATAGTTTTTAATTCTTATGGTTATTTGCGCATTTAACGTTTCATTATTTGGACGGAAGAGCCGATGGTCAGAAAATGTCTTTTTTCTGTTATTTTTCTGCATTATCAGTTTTTTCTGTTTCCTGTCATCTATGTTGTTTTCTCTCAAATTTCTTTCTTCTCCTTTGGACTCACCATGAACTTCTTTTGTCCTTATTTTGGATGGAAGAATCAGTGAGAGGAAAAGGTCTTCTGTTGCCATTCCCCTATGGTATCATTTCTTATTTCCCTAGTTATTTCATTTGTGTTTTTTTTTCTTAAAAATGCCTTCACCCAATACTATTCTTTGTACCTCTTTGCAAGAAATCTCAAGGATTCACTCTGGAATGTATTTCGCCACCAGCTAGTTCCATTTCTTTTCTCTTAGAGAATGTTAACATAGTTAATATCTATTTTTTACATTTATGGAAGCTTTGCCTCAGATACTTAAAATAAAAAAAAATACTGATTTTTTCCATGCAATTATTAAAAATTGAGTGAAGCGGTATATTTCTGAAATTATATTTTTTCTAGGCATTTAGATCAAATTTTTAATTGGAAAGAAAATGGAATTTTTCCAGAATTGGATTACTTTTCAATTAGCTTTTTTTATCCTGATGGAATTCGGATTTTCAAAATATTCAAATTTGATCTGATATAACAAATTCTTTGATATATAAGATCAATATATTTCATCAAAGATCAAATATTAAAACCTTATTTAAGTAAAGAGATAAGCATAAAAAGAAAATAAGCATATATTATACTGCATAGATTATATAGAATATCAATAATATAAATTATTTGCAAGCTTTCACTCACTCTTTGTAAGTGAAAATTACCGAAACTTATTAAATTTACTAATAAGCAACTTAATTTTTGTGAAAGAGAAATGACGCTTGAAAATTAGATAAATTTGAAAGTTCTTGGAGTCTTGTATCGATTCAACTATTTTTAGGTTCGAAAAACGGGACTCAATCCATTTCCGTAGTATATTTTTTAGTTTATCAAATTTATCTCAAATCTCTGAACCCAAATTTTATTGTTCATCCCCAATATTTATATACAGAAGCCCAGAATTAAACTGTTAAGTAAGCATAAGAAACGAATGTTCAATAAACATTTGTCAACATACATCCAGATGATCATCACTCAATACCTGAATCCCAGGCATTGAAACTTGTTAAAAATCTTGCTGACTTTTAAATTATCCCAAGATTATTTGGCTTCATTGTTGTGGTTACTAATGGCATTATACACGTCCGTTGACAGAAGGCTGTCAGCGATTTAAGCCTAAATTAGCGCCCCTTGTTTTTTCAGTAGCGTCAACTATGGCCAAGAGTACGACTTAGCTACTTCATGTTTCACATTCGCTTGCACAATTCCTTTTTAATGAGGGGGGGGGACATTGACACTACTCACAGATAGAACACAGAATAAAAACCATGCCTGAACTGGGATTTGAACCCAGGATGCCCAGATCATGGAGAAGACAAGCTACCTTATGCTCGGACGCCGGGATTGAGCTTAGTTATATGTAAGATGCAAATTACATTACAAAATATGGTTGTACTCCCTTTCTTACTTAGCGGTTTTGAAATTATTCAAGATTGAAAAGTTATGTTAAAGACAAGAGGACAAAATTTTGTAGGATAACTGGTAAAATGCATTTTTTGGCTATCTATCCAGAGGGTCATAAAAATGAATGAGATCTGCATCCCATTACGAGACTCTCTGCTTTCTTCCCAGATCAATAGATGCTATCGATGATCTCAATGTACTTTCTTGGGCCCTGTTTCTTGCCACGGAAAATCAAAACCAAACCCCAAACGAGATCATCATACACTTCATTCTATCTTATCGTAAAAACGATGATTTCGCATGTAGTTAAGTTTAACGTTTCTTCGGTAGCCTAAAACATTACATCGAACAAAACAGGAACAAAAGCGAAAAACTGTTCTTCTAGTTATCGTGTTCGCGTGTGTTTTGACCATTTTTCTCTTTAAAAAAGTATTTATTGAGAAAAATTGGTACAATATATATCAATAAAAACACCATGCATCATTTTTTACAGCCTTATCAATTTTTCACTCAAAAAGTCTTGCAACTGATTGTATTTGAATTTTTTTTAGTCCTACAGGTTGTTATTTGTCATTGACATCAAAATCACCACTCTCAAATCATTGAAATCAAAACCAATAATTGAGCTATGGTGGAGCAGCATCACAATACATTTCTAAAAATGTTTGATGGGCTTCAGTAGCAGGTTTCTTCAAATCAAATAAAAAAAGCAATGAATATCAAAACAATTTGGAGCATCCGACGACTGGGGCCTTAATGCACTTAATGACCATAATACAAAATTGAAAACTTTTCAAATGATAAAAGTAATATTAAATTGGTAAAACCAAAACCCATTGTCGTTTATATAGATATTTAGCATACATGTTGGTGATTAAAATGTATGTAGGCACCTAATAAATAGGAAAAAAGAGGAATGGAAAATCTTCATGAAGATTTCTACAAATAGGTCATTTGAATCCGACATAATTGTTTTGACTAATTGTTTTTCCTAGGCAATAATCTGGTTAATGGCGATTTAATTCATATTTAGAAACCCTATTATTGGTTCTCGAAATCTTTCACCCATTCTTTTCTAAGTCTTTAGTAATTAGGAAGTTTTTTACATATTATCGGTTTATTAAATATGCATTTTAAAAGACACCACTGATGATGATGTAATTATCCGCGTTAAACGGAGAGATGAGTGAAGTGGCTTCTGAGAGTAAGGATTCCTGAGCACCTACGGACAGAAGTCTGACTTTAGCTCATATGAATATGACAATCACATATTCGCTTGCTCAACCCCTTTATACAGGGGGGCTGATTCACGCACTTCACAGATAGAACACAGGAATAACAGCAACCATGTCAACGCGTGTCTTTCCTGTCAGTCCAAATTACGGGAAAGGCACGCTACCCCTTGGCCAGGAAAAGATCACACTATTTATTTATATTCCTCCATTTTTAGATACAGATCTAAAATCTTTTGATTCAACGATTTGGAAGGGAAAGTACTTTTCGATTCATTTGGAAGAATTCCATATGTTCTTTTTCCATCAATTCAAAATTTTATAACAGAAATTTTTAAATAATTTAACAGTTCTATAAGAATAAATTTTGAATATGTTATTTAATAATTATCATGTGAAATTTTTATTTATTTTATTTCTTAAGTCAATCCAAAATGGGAAGAATTTTCTAATACATTGCCATTTTTTCCAACAGAAAACTTTAAAATGGTAGTAATCTTTTACGTGAGACATCTCATTATATAGCATGGAAATTTAATTCACATTAATTTCAACGCAAACAGCATGCAAAATTCATTTATTCATTTCATTCAGAAGTTTTTAGTTTTAGTCAAATAACTTTTTCTGCAAATCAATATGTCTGCTGATTATAAAACACAAAAATACTAAAATGTTCAATTTTTCTGCTGAACAGTATGAAAAAAAATCCATTAATTAGCTGTTTCATCATTTACGACTACTTTTATTTATTGGATATTTTATTTATTAATAATATTGAAAAGTAACATTTATCATGTTTTATTCCATTTGCTATTAGGAAATTTATTCCCAAAGAAAAAGTGCTACTTGACTCATTGTTTGCAAATTAAATATTTTCGATGAGTACAAATTATACTATGTGGAATTCCTTCATATAGAATAAAAATATTTTGTAAATTTCTTCCATTCTTAAACACCAACAAAATTTACAAATTACTTTCAAATATATATTTTTTTCTTTTGATCAAAGCATCACTGTCTCATCACTGCACAAAAAATATCTTTAATTTCAATGTCAGTTGTCAAAGGATGATTCGAGTGACTTATGAATGGGATGGAAAAGTTAAAGAATTGCTTAGAATCTAGCATTATCAAATGACGATGGAAAAATGATGAGAATCTAAAGTTAATAATCTAGATTTAAAGATACGTAATTACTATATAAGGGACGTAATTATTAAATATGTATAAAGGAATATTTGCATAAATTTTAATTACGATAATTTTAATGAAATTCTACTATTTATACGAGAGGTGATCCAAAAAAAGTGCTTAAAGCAAAGGAAAAATGCTTCATCAACAATAGGTCCATGATACAAATAGTAATTAAGAGATATATTTGGTGGTCATTTCTTTACATAATCACTAAACCTGTTGAGGCATTTATCACACCGCTGGAGCAATTTGGTTGACCCGTCTAGGTAATAATCAGGTCAATGGCTACTGATCTAGTTCTCGACACCTTTTCAAACAGCACTGTCTGATATGAATCTTGTTTCGGATAAGTGTTTCTTCAATACCGGGAAATGAAAACAGTCACGGGGAGCAAAATCGGAGCTGTATGGGGGGTGACTCAAAAATTCCCACTTAAACGTTTCCAGCAATCTCTCTTACTATTCTTAATTTTTGACTATCGTAATTTTACTTTTGAATATAAAAAAAAGAGATTGATTTAATCTGCTTTACATTCTGAAATAGAATGTGACTCAGAATCACAGATGCGTGAACCCATCAATTTATGGAAGTTTTATTAAATTATTCTTAAAATATTTCAATCAATATAAAATATTCTTTAAATATTTTTAATACTTTATTAGATATTTTCTTTTACTTAAGTTTACTTAAAAAAGACTTAAATATTTGTATCTCAAAAGCATTTCTTTCTTCGGTTATAATTTGATACACATTGGAGAATTTAATCTTTTATGTATTATTATTAATACATAAATAATTTCAGATTACTATTGGAATCTGAACAAGAAGATAGCACAAAATTGCTATACACAAATATATTTTTTGATCCATGTCCTTGCATTTAAAATGATAATGATAAAAAGATTGAAAATTCTCGATTTCGTGTATGTTTAAAATTTATTTTTTTAAAGTTTAACACAAAAAATAAATGGTCCTGGTGCAATAGTTTATTTTTTAACTTTTATTTAACTTATGTTAAGTGAATGTTTACAAGAGACTACTACCAATCCAATGATTAAAGCAGTCAGACCATTTTGCATTTATAGGAAGATAAATTAAAATTTGTTTTCTTTTTTGACAAGAGAAATGAATTTTAAAATATTTCTTGCCTATTTTAAATTAAATAATTTAGTTCTTGCCTTCTCTACACATTTACTGTGTCATTATCAGGGAAAGAAGAATCAAAGGCGAGAAATGTTGCCTTCTGCCATTTTTCTGCATCATCAATTCTCCACCTCCTGACTCTTTTCATCCGACTTCTTTTTTTTTTATCGGATTCTATTCTTTATTCTCTTTTTGTAAAGAATCCCAGAGGACTTTCCTTGGAAACGGGTTACTCCTGTAACAGTTTTTTTCTTATAGAAAATGCTAACACTTTTATACTTTTATTTTGATTCACGGAAGTACTGAAATTTTTTTATAGATTCTTAATGAAGAAAATCATGTTTTTTTAAAAAATACTAACAGTATAAATTCGTTCACTAACAAAATTTCCGAAAGAAGATATTAGGAACTAAGGGCCGCGTGAACTGGTGAGGTCACCTCATTGGGAGCGGATGGCTCCAGATTAGAGACCAGATTCCAGGGAAGAACTATCGTGTAAACTGTCTAGCACAAGTCTGTCTAAATGTTTCAAAAATCCATCATCATTGATGGATTTTTGAAACATTTAGACAGACTTGTGCTAGACAGTTTTCCCTCTGGTGTTTTATATAAATTTGGATAAAAGGGTACCAGGTCAAATGCCATCTTTGTCATCTGACAGCAGCTCAAAATTACGAGATGCGTGACAAAATAATCTTAGAGAACCTAAAAAGCAGGACGCTTGGGTAATTAAACTAAACTAGGGAAACAAGTTATTTAAGCTATAAATGTTTTTTTCTGCTACCATTTTCTTCGCCATTTCCATTTATTAGTTAATGACTTTTGCTCTTTTGGAGAAATCAGCAATACCATCTATTTGGCGACGTTATATCTTTTAATTCCTTCATGGTGCTTTAGAAAAACCTTCATCTTAGCTAGAAATGTTTTGGTATGAATGCGGGCTTAGGAATACATAACAAAAAAACTCATGAATATGATTAACTTCTCAAATGATAATGAATAATTAGATAAATTATAATAAAACTAACAACTCTTCCTTGCATTATTTCATATTTCGAGCATTTTATTCATGCGTCCTTAATCTTTATCTAGGATTTCTTTTTTTATACAATTGCTTTATCTTTAAATTAATGAACGCATCATATTAATTCAGTCAGTTTTCCTGTACTTCAATCACTATCCTAGTTTCTAGTATTTTTCACCATTTTGTATGCAATTGTATTTTTGTTACTATCATATCTCTTCAAAATTAATTGCACAGTAATTTTTTATATTTTTTTCCTTTCTTGCCCATTTACACCAATACCAAACCAGAATGGGAACTCTGAGCTCTAGAAATAGAGTGTAGTGGAGTGTAAGGCACAAAGTGTCATACTGTATGTAACTAGAATTCAGATAATACAGATAAATATGAGTTTAAAGTTAATTTTAGTTTTAATTTGTTTCCATTAAGGAGATTCAAATACACAATGAGCAGAACAGATGGAAGTCAGTAATCTTTTTATCCTGTGAGAACATGACATTGTTATCGAAAAGAGATTTATAAATGATTGAAGCTTGAAATTACGTATGCAATGAATAAGGAATTAATGGCAATATTCATCAATATCTTTTATTCGCATAATTTTTTTTACCTCCTTTCACCCGTATTGCAGTATTATTATGTACGTTTCTTTGACTGCAGATGCATTTTAAAATTTTGACGCAGAACTATGACTTTATACCTGTTATTTTCGTGGAATATAATTTTTGCAGAGGAAATTGAATAATTTAATTTTTATAATATATTCAAAAAAACTTCACTAGTGTTTAATAACAGTTTTGATAAAAGAATTTTCTCTTTCCCCCAATGGGGAAATATTACCTCATTCATTCTTAAGGAAAAAACATTAAAGGATTTGACTCCTGCCCTAATTAATTATGAACTGAAATTAATCCATTATGAAATAGAAATTAGAAAATAGCAGTTTATATAAAAAAATATTGCTCTAATAAAAATTCAATATAAATTAATATATTTAAGTATTTATGGGTAAATAGTTTAACAATAGCATGCACGCACACGCACACACACGAGAGAGAGAGAGAGAGAGAGAGTGAGAGAGAAGAATTGGAGAGAGAAGTCTCATGATTGTTTCAAACCGGTTTAAATTAGTTAATGACTTAAATTAATTAGATAAATACTAATTTGATAATAATAATGACTCACTTGATAACTTAAAATTTACTGTCGTAGATTTCATTATTTATTTTTTAATTTTATTTTTTATTTCAATCTGAATTGGAAATTTATAAATATTTTTCTAAAGAACAAGGTAACGGAATAAGCTTAAATCAAACTTGCTGGCCAGCGAAAAGAAAAATAGTCAGATGGTTTCTGATATTAAATATTTTTGTAATTTACAGTCTAAATTAAAACTCGACTGAGACAACTTGCAAGCGAGCATTTTGGATGATCAAATAAGACAAAGTAGTCAGCAGCCTAAAGAGTTCTGTATCTTTGAGGAGTTATTAACCTCAGGAAATCTATAATATTTTCTGAGTACTATAATTTTGTATTTTATTCTAATAATATTTTTGTTTAATTTTTATTTCATTCATTTTAAATTTATAAAGACAATCCAATCGAGTTTATTCAGATTAAAACTAAGTATTGCTTATATTTTGGATGTTAGGGAGGCAAAATAGTTAATATTTCGGTATATTGCCTAGGTTCTCTCAGATAATATGCCGAAGCATTAATTGCCTTAGAGACCTAGAGAGCTTGGATTCTTTGTCAGATGATAAAGACGATATCTGAATATATATATGGCTTTTTAAGCTAATACAACATATTAGTAGGAAAACAATTTTAAAATCTGAAATTTTAATTCAAAGTTCATCTTTTTTGAAATAAAATCATGAGGCTCAAACTGCTTGGTTCTGAAGTCAACTTCGAACCTTTAATCTATTTTTTCACATGAAAAGATTCAAGAATATTTTTAATTAAGGACATTAAATAATAACTATTCATTGACCATACGGTTGCAAAAAATATATAATTGACACATCAGGAATAAGAAATAAAAAGTAGATTAATAGAAAAAATGGTCGAAATCTTAGAAGCCTATTTAGGTAGTCATCCAAAACATGAATCCTAAGATGAAACTTCCTTATCTCTGCTTTGACCAATAAGGATAATCGATGCAACCGCCGTAGTTTTTGAGACACGCTATTTTACCCCCAAAATAACCCAAACTGCATCCCATTTTATTGACGAAACAGCGTATTTCGTCTTACGACTAAGCTGCCATAGCGCATGTGATTAAGTTTAATGTTTTTTCATCAAACTAATGCATCAGATCGTGCAATGCGGGAGCAGACACAGAATTCTTCCTTTAATGAATCGAGGAAGAAAGGAGATAGTAAGAAGAGAGGGAGAATGTCTGCTATGAAAATCCTCGAAGAAACTTCTGTCATTTCCAACGGTGGTAATCTGAACCTGTTTTCTGTAGAACAAGGCCGTCTCTTTCACTTGCAATAATTTATTTGATGGAGACTTAAAAAAATTTTCATCATACGGCTGAAGGGCGTAGTGAAAAGTCATATATCTAGTTCTGGAGAATTCGCTAACTTCTAAAATTTTAAGCTTGAATTTTGTTTTATCTTTACTGACTTATGTAATATATATTTTCATGCATAATTGTTTTTCAGTTTTCATTATTATTAATTTAAAAAGATTATTTTGTACTTTGATAATTAGGGTTAAACATAGATCGAATAAAAAATTTAACTTGTAATTATATAAAATTTACCTCATTTCCCCTTTATGTTAACATTTTAACAAATGTTATGCTATTAAGAAAAGCATTGAAAAGGTATGATTTTTTTTGAAAATGCTTTCCTTATATCCTTTGTTCTATGTGAGAAGATATTTCGAAATTTATACTTTTCTGTTTTTTTGTACTATAATCATTTTACATTACATTGCAAATTAATCTACTTTTTTACTAGGAAAAACGTTAAATAAAATTCGAAAAATTGAAATTATTTCTATCTAAATATTTCGGATTTGAAACTGCTATCGAAAAAATTTAACAATATAATCACCATTTGATCAAAATTAAAAATATATTATTTTAATTCAGATTTTCTAATAAACATCTTAAATAAATATTGATGCTCAGGCACTGAACATCAGAATTTATAAAAAAATTATCTTGTAATGATCTTACCTTGAAAACTAAAACAACTTATATTATATTCACAAAAAAAGTATTGAAAACATTACTAAAAATAGTATTGAAAAAAGTGTAACATTAGTTAACTTTCATTTCATTTTGTTGTTATACAAGAAAATAACATATTTCAAAATTTTCAATATCATCATTCAATGAGAGCTACACTTTAAAAAGTACTATTCTATTTATGTATTGCAACATTCCCCTTTCCCAATCCTAGTAATAGGCATTTCCAGCCAGCTGTGTCACCACCTGTTAAAACCCTTAATTTTTAAATGTCTCCAGATTGCCAGATGGGGGATTTTTTTTGCACCCGAGTGGTCATCGCATTTGGCCATTAGTGATGTCCAGCTGAAGAACCATACCTAGGTTTTCATCATTTAAGAGAAATTTACTACACCTTCTAGGGGAAGCAGTGTCAAACCATCTGGATGCTAAATTTTTTCCCATTGTAAATGGATTATAATTACCGTGGATTATAATTATTAATGGATTATAATTACCGTGTACCGGAACAGTCAGTTACGAGGACGGATCATTAAAGCTTTTCCACGATCGTCCAGTAACCACTGAAGTGGGTGTTTATTTGAACAACTTGAGAGATAGAGAGCTCAAGTGGACCAATGTGAAACCAGAGGCAGAGATTGGACAAAAATAAAATGCGATCTTTTATGAAAGAGAGGAACTTAGATTGCGGGCTGCTAAGTTTCGCTCCACTAGTAGATGTTTGGTGGATTCCTACATCTGGTGTAGCCGTGTTAACTAACAACCCGTTAGTTTTCGTGGTGTTATTTCTCCGAATCGGTGGAAAACTTATTTTACGATAAGCCTTCGAATGTTGTGTAAATATCATCAACTTCCAAATGGCGTAAATATCAAATATTTCAACCTAGATTAGAACAAGTTATTCCTATGTACTTATATATGGCTGTAAATAAAAGAATTGTAGGAAAATCTTCTCTTTTATTTGATAGGTCAGAATTAAGACATATAGTGTCTATACCACAACAAAATTTAAAAGATTAACCACAGCTGGCTAATTTATTGCGATTTAAGCCCACATCGATATGCTGATGAACTAGATATCAAGCTTGTTTTTATGCCACCATAAAACCCCTTTTTTTGTAGGTTGGGATAAATAATTGAAGGAAAACTTTATAATCAGTGTAAAATTAATTTTTTTCTCTCATACAGATCCATTCAAACTGAGACAAGATTAAGATTATGTTCAAAATGAAGATTTATGTCGATTGTCTATTCCTATTTTGAATCATCAAAAGCTGAAGATGGCACATGAGGTGAAATTTTCTTTAAATTTCCGTCCATGAGAGGAAGAATTTTCAGTAACAACTTTTATATCATACAAAAGCGTGGTTTATTATGCAGAGTGCTTTATAAAATTTAAAATTTCAGTAAGAAGGATGATTTTCAACAGCGAAATGGTTTTTAATAATTTTTAAAATTTTTATTTTAAGATGTATTTTTTAGGTAACACGTTTTATTTTTAAGTGAATTTATCAAAAATTTAAGAAAATATATAATGCTTCTTTTCTATTAGATTAAATTTTATCTTATAATATTTATGTCATAAATAAATACCAATAAATCCCTTTGAGTAGAATTATTTTAGCATTTCCATCAAGAAGAATAATTGAGCAGTTTAATATGATGTAGGCAGTCTCAAAAGTGACGACTTCACGAAATGCGTGTGTTGATATGTTTTCAGTCTTCTTTTAATGATATATTTGAAAAATGATATTAATACAGATTCTAAAATGAGGGGAAACAGCAGAATGTGAATTAAAAAATAAGGAATAATGATTAATAAAAGACAAATCTTTAAAAAATAATGCGATAAAATAAGAAGAATTTCTTAAGAAATAAAGTATTTAGCATGTCGCATAAAACCATTATATGAGGTAAAAACAATCTGAATATAGATAAGAATAATTATTTGACTTCACAGTAAATTTAGAGACAAGAAACCTAGATGGAAAAAATGATCTTTGTACACACTGCTCTTGACATATTGATATGAATCTGAAATGTTACATTCCTGTTTAATCAGATTCATAATAAAGAATAGATAACTAAAGATATTTTATCCCTTCTTTATTCCAGTGTCAAGCCCAATTATTCTTCGAGAACCTCCTTTCTTTCATAACAGCACACCAGTGAAATCTTGTAAACAAAAACTCCCTTAAAAGTGTCGGACCTGAGATTTTTCGGTTAATGGTTTTTTTTTCATATTATCCAGAAGGAAAAATTACCCATATAAAATACAAGATATTAGTCATCTAATTATTTTAATTTAATTAACCTGTAAACCGTTTCGATCTCTTTGGAAAATGTATATCTAATTATTACTCCTACTAATTACTCTAAATTACTAAATTATTTCTGGCGTATAAACTCGTTATAACTCAAAATGTATTTTTTCCATGACGAGTGTACTCTCAATGAACATCTAACTGGGATTTAAATTGTTACCTATATGGCACTTACGAATTTATTGCGCGTTCATTTGTCGTTTAAATTTTGGTACTAATACATTTTTTTACAAATAATCTCGCACGTTAGTATCTCCATCCTTTTTTAGATTAGCTTATTCACTTCAAATTTATTTTTAAAATAAAAGTTTTTGCAAATGAATTTTAAAAATAATTTGTTTAAAAAATAAAACGTATTTTCAAGCAGCGTTATTTTTCCTTTTCGGAAAAACATATAAACTATATCTTTCTTTCTGATATCAAATATTATATTCGGGTTTGTAAACCGCCATAAATAACAATAACAACAGTTTCTAAACATATCCTGCCTTTATCTAGATATATAACAAGTATTAAAAAGTGTTTCCAGAATTCTCTTTCTTGTACAACTCATTTCCTTTATTCCTTCTCTGATTTTTGTTTGAAAATAAAATGGTCAGAAAGTATTGCATTCTAGCCTGTGACTTTTGAAGAAAGAAATTTCTCTATCCTATCAATTAAATCTTATCCCATAATTCTTTTTGATATAAGCCATTTTAGGCGGAATCCTAACGCAGCATTTCGGCAACAACAAAAACACCAATTGGCTCTAAAATGATCAATTAGAAGGCTTCTAGGCGATGATCTCGACAAATGTTTGATTATTTTTTCTTTCCCTCTCTTAAATCCCACTATCTCTGATAAATGGTTCCAATTTTGATACTAAAATAATGACAAATCATTTGAGATAAAGAAATAAAAAATAAAAATAAAATGAAAGAAGCAAAAGTTAACCTAGTTTCTTCATATAATTCCGAGTAAGGGAAGTTTCTGCAAAAAGGGAAAGGAAGAGGGAAAAATTTATTTTGATTGTCGGCTTCTAATGTTTTTTTTTTCAGTTAAAAATAAACAATCAGCAGACAGGGGAGGAATTGTTGATGCTTGTTTGACGACTTCAATTAGAGTGGGCAAACAAGATTTTGTTGCTGTCGAGTCTCTGGATGATATCCATGATTGTCATTAATCATCTTTTGACTCATTGCTCTTCATTAATTTCGCTCTACATAGAGAGAAAAGAGGAAGACATGAAAAAAAATATATTAAGACGACTTGAGTGAGAATCTTTATTAGTTTCTTCTTAGTGTTTTCTGTATTACAAAGGAAAAAAATTATCTTATGTAATAAATGTTTTATCTTTTAATTAATATTAATTTTTTATTTAATAAATTTTATTTATCTATGAAATAATCGAAGATGAAATTTGTTATGCATTTTTAAAAGTCTTTTTTCTTGTTAGATTACAAAATTTATGATTCTGTTTCATTGAATAAAATCTGTAAAGTATGCGCTATGTAACTGAGAGTTTTCAATTGCAATAATATTAAATAAAGCTTGAAAGTCTAAATGTTGAGAAGATTAAATAAGATTACAAAATTATTAAAAATAAATAGAAATATTTTATTAATGTTATTTTTTAAAAAGAAGATTGAACTCAAATTTTGATTTGTTATTGTTTTGAAAAAAAAAGTAAATAGTTCAATTCCATTATTATTATTACACATTCTAAAATGTGACGTTAGAATATTTGAAATATATATAATTTCCTGTTGTTCTCAATTTTAAAATGACCTTAAAGCTAGTATTTTACAATGTATGACCGTCTACAACTTTATTTTGCCATATCCTAAAACAATATGCAATTCTGCTAACATAGATCAGTATTGTAAAAATATTAAATTAATAATATGTCTTAAACTTTCTTCTTCGTTAGAAAATGTTTGGTATAAAAGAGTTCTTAGTAATACTTTTCCAAAGGAAAAACCCTAAATATGATTAGCTTCCTAATTAATCATGGAGAACTGTTACAGTTATATTAACCTTATCAATTTTCCAGGGTATCATTTTATACATTCCGTATCTTATTCATATTAAATCTTTTAACACTCTCAAGTAACTACCTATTATATGTTCACTCATAATGTACATTATCATATTCATATTTATTGTACTTATGCTACATGTTTTCGTATTTTATCATTTGTTTCTTCCTTTCAAATTACCCGCTGTGTAATTTTTTAAAAATAAAGTCCACCTACATCTATACCAAATTGGAAAGGGGTCGGAAACGGAGGTGTGGTGTTGAATGTTAAATATTAAATCTATTAATTTTTATTATTTAATGTCATCCTTTCATTGAGGGATATCTCGTAATTGAGGATGAGAAACTGACGTTATGGTGGTTGGTCTTCTCCACTCTAGAAAGTACAGAAAATGTACGAAACGGTATCTACCGATGAATGCAAATACTTCCCAAGAGAAAGGGTGGACCTTGGCCTATGAGTGTCCTTAGGGATCAACCATATTTCCCCCCCCAGTGTTGATGTTTCGATGTGGTCTTGTCATTCAGATATTCCCTCGTGCTTTCGGACAGGTCGGAGTTGTCGCTTTAAAATTATTTAATGTCCCACTATACAGTTTAATTTTCTGTTCCCTGTTTATTTTAAAATTTGTTACCAAATAGAAAAAAAACCAAGATATTTCTGACATTAGACTTAAGTGAAAAGTTAATTTTAACTTGAAAATGGGTTGACTATAAATGTTTAAATTCCAACATGGTCTATGCAATAATTTACATAACGCCATTTCTTTTAATACATTGAATATTAGATTAAAGATGACTTATATATGAGGAAACAGCCATTGTTTTTTCTTGAAGAGTCAATAGCGTTTTGGAATCGGCCATCATGGCCTATTTAGATTATGTTTAAATTTATGCAATAATATTGTATAATTTCTTTGAGTTTTTTCAACAATATTGTATGAATCCAAAGATTATTTTTTATTTAGAAAGAATATCAGAAATAAAGAAAATAAATTTACAACATTAGGGTATTTCTTACTATTCTGATAATTTTTTGCACTTTAATGGAAAAATAAAAATAAAAACAAAATAAATAACTTTCTTTATCATACAGCAGTTGTATTAATTTTCTATATATATCGCCGATTCGAGAAAATGTATCGGCGTTTTTGAACTCAAGTTATTTAACTTGTTACTGTTGTTTCTTATGGCACTAGTCATGGACAAGCCCGATGTTACGACTTAAGCCGATAGGGAGCGTCTCTTGTTTTAATGGCTCCAACTAGGGCCAAGAGTACCACTTTTTCATTCACGTATCACCTATTCGCTTACACAACCCCTTTTTACGTGGAGTACATTCACACATCTCACAGACAGAAGAACAACCATGCCAGAATCATGACTCGAGCACGGGACTCTCAGATCACGGGGAAGAAGCGCTATCTATTTGACAGGACGCTGGCAGTTATTTAACTTCTCGATATATTAGGTTGTTCGGAAAGTAATTTCGTTTTTTCCTGACAAAGGATTTCATTGCATTTTTCGCACCCAATTTCATACTTAAACCGCAAAATCATTTTATGTTTTAAGAGCTGATATAGCAAGGCTTGAGTGTGAAAAAGTGCAGCTGATTCTTCGCAGTAGTTTTTGGATGGTGCCCTTTTAAATATGGAGAGCAATAAACAGCATTTTCGCATTTTTTTCTTTTTTGCTATAAAAGGTAAAAATGCTGTTCAAGCCAGAAATAAATTAGCCAATATGTGTGGAGAAGATGTGTTAACAGTACATCAGTACCAGAACTGATTTGCAAAATTTTTCCTTCAAATGAGGAGGCCAAAAACCACCTCGATCAGTTTTTTTTGCAGCAAAGACCAAAACTTTTATGAGCGTGTAATCATGTTACTACCAAAAGGTGTTAGACCAGAATGGCAAAAGGTATTAGACCAGAATGGCAATTTTATAATTTTATAAATAATTTATTCATTAAACGAAAATTTCTTTTCATTTTGACACAAAAATACGAAATGACTTTCCGAACGACCCAATAACAAGGGAATAGAGTAATTGCAAGGCAGTCAGATCACTTAATAAGTCATTGTGATAATGACTTATTAAGTGATCTGACATTAATAAATGGTGTATTAACTTAATAGGTAACAATCTTCTAAAACTTTTGAGTATAATAAGAAAAATAATTATTATTTCTTATAAGGGTATAAGCTTTTTGAGCAATAACACCACTTTTCTTGAGAGAATTTTTAAAATTATATTTGCTTTAGGCGCGACTGTTTAGTATATCTTGTTTAGTTAATTTCCCTTCCAGAGGTTTGATGGAAGTTACTTGCATTAACAATGTTAAAAAACGTATTTTACTTCAATCGCGCACTCTCATAATTAAGAAAGTAAGCCTTAGTTTATTCATGGAACTAATCTGAAATAACGTCAGTCTAATCCGACAGAGACGGAACGAAAATTCTCATTTCTTTTTCAGTTAGAACTCCAAGCAAAAAATATACAAAGAACTGCACGATAATCCTGGAAAACTCTAAAGAGTTGCATTACTGCACCAGAACAAAAATAAATAAATAAAGACTCAATATTTTTATTTTCTCGTGCTTGAGGAAGCGTCGACAGAACATTCTCTCATCAAAAAGTAGGTATTAACTACGTTAGCATTTTCTGTGAGATAAGAAATGGTGTTGCTTGAGAAATCCATTTCAAGAGACGACATCCTCGTGTGAAAGGGAACAAAGAATGGACTCCAGTAACTGGTTTTCGGAGAAAGGAACACGAATAAAAAAGACCCAGGATGAGAATTGATGATGCAATGAAATAGCAGAGGACAACCTTTCCTCGCTGGCGACTCTTTTGTCCAAGGTAATGATGGTGTAAATGCACAGGGAATCAGAAAAAGCAAGAAAGGGGAAAAATTACTTTGATTCTGTCTACTGTAGCATCATGTCAGTTGTAAATCCAGTACTTCAAACATACAAGTAAAACATACAAATAAAAAAACGTTAGAATTTTGAAATCTCTGGTTTTTTACTTTTTGAGGCTGGAAAGTAATTTATAAACATGGAAACAGTTTCATAAACAAAAACTAAATCCAACTAGAAGAAAAATCGGGAAAGTTTTAACCCACTTTTTACAGAAGTAAGACTTTTTCTGTTGATTTGATTTTGATTTGATTTGATTAGATTTTGAAATGAATTTAGTATGAGAAACTGTAAATCATAAATAAAGCTATATTTATAATAACTTAAAAGCAAACATTTCCTGAGTAAGAAACTATTAAAAAGATGATGCATGGTATTTATAGCTTGGTAATGATTTCATACCTAAAACGCAAACATAATAAAATTTGTATTAAGTTTTAATTTTAAATTATAATTTTTTTAATTAAATGGAATATAAAGAAATATTTGATGAATCTGGTCTGAAGACTTTCTCTAAAGTCACCCTCAGGCAGGGATTCAAACCGGGGATTTTTTCTGAGAGAGGTCTGACTTTTTTTCAAGTATTGACCTTTCGAGACACGAAAATCCCAAGAAATTGATGTTTTTAAACACATGCATCAATAATTGGACGAGAATTTCACCTGTCACAGACAAAAATACTAGTTTCAATCTCTGCCTGAAGTGACTCTGGAAAAAGTCTTCTGCAAGACTTTTTCCAGAGTCACTTCAGGCAGATCTTTTCATCTTTTTATTCTATTTCAATCATTTTTTTACAATTTAAACTTAATTTTTATTCTGAATTTGGTCTAGTATAGAAAATTAATTTTTCGAGTTTTTTTATGTTAAGAAGAAAAAGTGTGTTAAGGGAATTAAGATGAAACAGAAAATAAATAAACAAATAATGCACTAGCTGGCTGGAAAAAGAATTTCCAGGTATGTAATAAAATGAATGTAATAAGAATTAAAAAAAAAACGTAATGATTTGAAAATATTCGGGGAACAGAAAAAGAAATATATAATTAATGAAATGTTGCAGTGCATTTTTTACTTCTATGAACTGAATAAAATTTTGTATGAACTTTCTATTTCGTTTCACTGAAAAAAGGGGAGATCTGAAATATTTAGATTCATAAAAAACTAGATATTGAATTGATGATAATATTACATTTCGTATACTATGAAGCAAATTTGAGTTGTTAGACACAAGCAAACAAAACAAAACGCATTGTTATTGTTAATTATGGCACTTCACTAACCCTGCTTTCAGATCTTTTAATAGAGTGAGAGTCTCTCGTTTTTTCAGTAACGCCATCCAGGGCCGAAAGTACTACTTAGCAACTTCATCCGTCACATTCACTTGCACAGTCCCTTTTTTACGGGCAGACACATTCACACTCTTCATAGATAGAAAACAAAGTAAGAGAAACCATGTCTGAACCAGGCACGCCCGGGGCACGGGAAGACGCGCTATTCCTATGCCAGGACGCAAGTGAAACAAAACGAAACAAAAAGAAACGAAACCAAACCAATTCAAATGAAACAAAATACAAAAAGGGAATTAAACATTCGGTGCCAAGAAATGGTAAAATAATATATAATATATAAATAAAAACATATTTTGTTTGAATCGGATGAAATATTGTTGATAACTGTACATTTCATACACGAAGATGTAAAACTGAGTTATCAGTAATAAACAAACAAGGAAACAACTACCCCGAAATGAAACAAACCAAAACACACGAAGCCAGACCAAACGAAACCAAATAAAACAAAAGGCTAAACGAAAAAAAAAAAAACATCTCATGCGATTCCAATAAACAATAACATTAAATTAAAGTCTACTAACGCATGTTTTGTTTCAGTCGGAGGATAAATTAAAATTTTCTTAAAAGTCACAATCTATATAGGAATTTATACAGACTGACTTCAAAATGGTTTAGAGTGTGATGGTAACTTTAAAGATAGTGATTTCTTAAAAGTCACTATCATTAACTGTGTAGAAATGCATAAGAATAAAGATCCTTTAAGAATTGAATACTTGGATTCTCAACTCTGAGTTAAATCTCTGTTTAATAAATTATTGTGAAGGAAAGGATCGACGGATTCGAAATAGCTCCTTCAGAAGTTTCTTCGCAGATGTTCTCCACAGAGATTTGCCACCCCTTCTTACCATCCATTCTTTTTTTCCTACAGATTCATCAAAGGTTTTTCCTTTCTGCTTTCGCTTTGAACGATCTTGTACATTAGGGTGATGAAAAAACATTAAATTTAATCACACCTGCAATGACCATTTTGTGATCAAAAGAGAATTGGATTTTTCGTCGTTGTGGTTGCTTAAGGGTCTGGTTTTGGGAACAAAATAAGGTATTAGAAAAAGACCACTAGACTATTGATTACTACAATTCGTCAAGCCAGAAAGGAGAGATTTCTTTGTAAGATTCAGACACTGGATACGTATCCGGGCTCTTTAGAAAGTTGAATTATTTTTCTTGAGCATGCTTAATCCTGTAGTAATCTTTTCCGTATTGTCTGCTATTGTTCCCTTTTTACTATTTGACTATATATGAAGGGAAAAAGTAAAGTAGGATTTTCGGAATTCTTAATGTTATTTTAAGTCTTTGGATTGAAAAAAAGGCCTTGTGTGACCATTCGTAATATCTGTTTTGGAACTGAGCCGGTTCAAAATGCAAAGTCAAACACATGCTATGCAAGAAAAAATGGACAGAACATACTTTAAAGGATTCATATTTAGATTTTTTTCATATTTCTGTAGTGTAGAAATGTAGAGGTAAGAATATTGACTCAATTTTCCTTTTCAGCTGACAAGTTCTGAAAACGATTACTTCTATCTCAAAATAGCGTGTTTATAGTATCTAAAGGAACGCTAATAAAATGATGATAAATATTTAATGCATAAAATGAACCTAATTCAAATATATAAGCTATATATTTAATATATGAATAGGTTCAATAAGGACTTAATGATCTTTTTTTGTTTTTATAGTTTTTACTATATTTTTTAATTTCTGCACTCTTTGGGTAGTATAATGTTAAATAAATACATAATTTTGTAAAAAAATATAGACACAATTTATATTATGGGCTTGAAGAGAATATGGTAACAATAATGCTAAATTCCAATACTGTCAGAAATTTTGAATTTATTTTCTTCTCCAGTAAATAGATTTGATTTAAAATAAATTTTTACATATTCATATAGAAGAATGGATAGAAAATATATTGTAATTTAATAATTAAGAGAAAGCAAATAGAATTTTGGAATCGAGATTCATTTTATTTAGCATTTCAGAATTCCAAAAATTTGCATGAAGGGGTTTCGAATATTATGGCTTAAATTTTAGGAATGGCTTTTAAACATTCTTTGCTTTATAATTATTTACAATTTTTCTTTTAATAGTTTTATTCGTTTTAGAAACATGTGAAGTATGTTAACACTATATTCAGCAATCATATTATAAATTGACTAATATAGGCAAAAATTATCACTGATATTTCGATAAGATTGAAAACTAGATGCTTCACTTTTTTTTTATCCCGCCCAAAAATATTTCCTACGTCATGAATGCTTTTCATGATGCATTGAAATATTTTATAATTATAAATTGATATAATAAATAAGTAATCAAAATAACTGATTATATGAATGGCCTAAAAATGGGTTTTAAAGGTTGCATTGATTTTTTTATTTATTGGATTCTAAGTTGGAAAGAGATCAAAGATGTATTAAAACCAATAACAGGACGGAGTTGTACAGCATGATAAGGATTTTTTGTTATAATTTTGAAATATGTATTGGCATAAAAATAATTTTATAGCTTTATAAATTTAAAAAAGTCTTTATAAAGAAAACTATTCAGTTGTTTTCCAATTTCTTCCTAAATTAAAAAAATCAGTTTTTTTATTAGTTTTAAATAATATATTGTAACTATGAAGCAAATCATTTAATTCTAAATCAAGTCATTATTGCCGTATTTGTGTCTTTGTTGCATAATAAGGAACTAAGATGCTGTTTATTATCTTCCCAGCTTCAGTAAGAGAAGTTCCAGTACCTCGAAAGGCAATTTTCAATGAGATTACACGGATAATAACGTTCATAATGACATGATAAGTCATTGAACCCTACTCCATAGGGAATGTTTACATGCAAAAACAGCAGCGGGTTTGAAATAACACTGCTTTAATGCTTTAATTTCAATTTTATGATTGAAAATTCTTTGTTGCGGGAATCATAATCCTTTTATTATGCATAAAAGATTAAAATGGAAATCAATATTCTCAGTAAACCTGAAGATCCTCAAATGCCTTTAGTTTAACTATGAAAGATACTTTAAACCCAGACTGATTTGTCGATTAGAAACTCTACGCGAAACAGATATGGTATGAGAATCGATAAAATCGAATCATTATCGTTTTATCAAAAAATTCAAACTAATGTTATCGATTTCCATGATGTGACTGATTCATGATAACATCTCACACATGATACCTCACATCATAATCTGATATAAATATTTTTGAATTAAATTTTCTAGTTATTAAAGAAGATTTTACACCAATGAAAATATCACAATCATGAGCTTTGTATAGTAAAGTTTCCATTCATATAAAAATTAAGAGAGACTACGTGTGAAAAATAAAGACTATTTTTTAATTAATTAAAACTATTTTGTTGTGGATGTAGAATCTCAAGTAAATAATTTTAATCATTAATTTCATCCAATTAATTACATCATTAATTAGATTTAAGATCTAATCGCAGTATTGTTATAGATTTTTTTGGCATGTCAATAACCTACTGGAGCTGATCTAATGTTGGAACATTTGAAGGTAAGTAACAACCTCAACATTTCTGTCAACAACCTAAATGGCTTTTGACTTTGATTCATATACTTTATGAAAACCTGTTTAAAGACTCTTGCATATGACAGGCAATTATTGTTACTTCTATAAAAATGATATATATTTTCTTATTCGAAGTATCAGAGAATATTTAAAGACTAAAGTTGGATACTAAGAGGATCTGAATTTCGACCCATGAAAAAAATGTAATAAAATAATAAGATAATAAAACTCTAATCATAAAACTTTTTCATCTTTTGTTTAGCTTAAAGTATCCGACTAGGTTAGAATCAAATTTGAATAAAAATTCGCATTATTATTTTTTTGCATTTCCCTAAAACAGAACGTTTTTGTTTCTATGTCATCTAGAAGCCAAGTTATAGCAGAATATTTAAGTGATGTTTATTAACAAGCAATTAAAAACTTTAAATGCATTTTCAGAAGAAGGACTTTTTTTTCACTATTCTATTTACGAATGTCATCATATCTAAAAACTCAAGACATCTTAATGAAATTTATGATTAATGTATGTTACATTATTCAGTATATAAGGAATTGTGGATTTGATGTTGAATGATCTAGAAAAAGATTTATGATAGTTTAAATACTATAGAAAAAATTTCAAGAGTTCATAAATAATTTAATATATTACACACGAACATTTTATTTTTGAATACAATTTGAGATAATTGTTAGTTACGATTTAAGATATGTTTCACATGTAATGTTACAAAACAAAATAAATAACTGTAATAATTCTAGTTTTTGCAAATAAATGCTAAAAGTTACTTCAAATTATGGTTTTCTTTCAAAACATAAATATTTATTTAAATAATTTCACTTTTATTAATTTTATAACTTTGATAATAAAAAAGCCTCCTATAAATATTAAAATATTTCCCCTTTGGAGCTAATCAGTTACCTTAAGGCCTTAAAAAAAGCAACAATCAAAAATTTACTAGTCCTTTTACATTGTAAAGCTATACTGAATAAAATATTCGATATTTTTCCTGACAAGCGCTTGAACCAAAAGAATGCATTGAATATCTTAACATTTAAAAAAATGGAGTTGCTAGATAAATCTATTTGAACAGACAATCCTCAGTAATTCTCGTTCGAAAAGAGAAAAGAATAGAACCGGTAACTGGTTTTGGAGAAAAGAATACAGATGGAAAGAGTCAGAAGGATGAGAATCTATGATGATGAGAAGAGGAAAAGTGAGTCCTTCTTTCGCCAGAGATTCTTCTGTGCGAGGTAATGACGCAGTAACTGCACATGGTGCCAAAAGAAGCAAGAAAAGTTGGAAAGTAACTGGCTTAGTGGGCAAATAATATTGAATTTTATTCATCTTTCTGTTCGTTGTGAAAAGTAGTTTGATGTAATTTCTAAGATTTTGAAATATAAGATAATTTTTTTTTGAAAATGGGGTGCTTGATTGATTTGTATTGAGGAAAAGAACACAGATGAAAAGAGTCAGGAGAATTAGAATCGATGATGATGAGAAGAGGGAAAGCTCGCCCTTCTATTGCACCAGACTCTTCTTTGCTAGGTAATGCCCCAGTAACTACACTGAGAGTCAGAAAAAACAAGGAAAGGTGGAGAGTAACTGGTTAGTGAGGAAATAAGATTGAATTTTATTCATCTTTCTCTTCATTGTGGAAAGCAATGTTATGTCTATGGATTTAAATTATTAGATGAACAGTTTTTAAAAATGGAGTGCTTGATTAATGTAATTATCATTTGTAATTAGGTTAAAAAACTGCCATGTTTGAATTAGTGATGTAAATAATTTCATACAATGTGATTGATTTAGTTGATAATATGGATAATTCGTAGTTTAATATTTTTTGACGAAAGGATTTTATGACTTGGCGAGATTTGAAAACGCAATTTAATTGAGAAAGGAAACTCCGCATGGAATGTTAAGATGCAAGGGTTACAAAGTATGCAAGAATGAAATAAATAAATGATCAAAAGCGATTCTGAGATTTTATAAAGTTTTAGTAGACATCCTAAAAGAGAACAGAAGTGAGAAAGGAAATGGGTTTTATTCGATATGAATTGGAAAAGATGTTTGAATGTGTGCCTATGAAATAACCTTAAACGAAAAACGTGAATATTAATTAAGAAATTCTCATTAAATATATATTAATGATAAAGACTAATGAATGTGTGTATGTGATTTTTATAATAACTCTATAAGAATTGGAAAAGACATTTGAAAGAATATATATGAAATAATCATAAGCAAAAATATTAAAACATATAAGCAAATAATAATAAGGAAATTCTCATTAAATATCTATTAATGACAATAGACAATGAATGTTTTTTGAGTCAGATAATATAGCAAAGGACTACCAAATCATTTTGTAAAAATAAATATATTTTAAAGAATAGAAATTTTATTTAAATTTTTGAAATTGCATAAAAATTGAGTCACACTTCAATTTTTTTAAGTATAATTTCTGAAAGTTTTACAGCAAATATAATTTTTATGCATTTAAAAAAATAGAAACAATGTCTTTTTGCAGGTATAATAATTGCCTTGTAATCTATTCTTAATAAAACATTTTTTAATTATAATATTTTTGCCTAATTTTCAGCAATACTTTCGTTGTTGGATTAAAATTTTTGGTTTCATTATTTTATCATATTTTCATGCAGATGCTTATCAAATATTAATGTTTATCAGCATGATATTGGCGAGTTTCAATACCTTCCTTCTGACGAAAATAAAAATTTTACTCCTATTATACACCAGCCTCTTTAATTTTCAAAAAGAGAAAAAAATTCAAATAGCTTTGTTAATAATGATTCGCATTTCAAGAACTGAAATGCTAAACCATTAATTATTTTAAAATCATCATTTCTGGGAATTTAATATAAAAATAATTTCACATAAATGCGATCAGATTTGCTAGAAGTCATTATAAAATTTCCCAAAATTACTTTTGTTCCAAACTGTATTTTTATTCATTAATTAAAATAAAGTTAATAGAGAAGAAATAAATCTTTCCTAGAATAAGATAAATCCCAGGCTGTCATTAGAATTGATGAAATTAATTATATGAAGCGGAAAGCTCTTTTTTTAAAAGTGGTATGCCTTCTAGGATATATAGCAATTAGACTATCTTCGGAGACAGAGTATTGAATTTCATTACCTTATTTTGGTCTTTTTATCAATTCAATTAAAAAAACTCTTTATAGCTCAGTATCATACTTAATGTTCTTGTCTCTTTGCATGGTAATCTTATTTCTTCATGTTTTGAAGTTTTATACGTTCAAATTATCATAAGTTTTATTAAATAAAAAGGGAAAGGTAAGCATTATAGTTATCATTACATTTAAATTAATTATGCAAAGCGCTCTATGCATTTTTGAATTATTTAAAAAGACATCGATTCTTTATTCAAAGTATTCGTTTGTTTCCTATATTTAAGGGCCACTTAAAAGGGACAGTATGTAAATAAATTCTGTTTAAAGTCTGAAAGTAATCGAATCGTTTGTACTTCGAGATATTTTTAAAGATTAATCTCTGAAAATGTCCTCGTCACCTGACGAACGGTTTAAATAGTTAGTCTCGTGTGAACATATTGTATAAAGAAACAATAGAATAAATACTATTTAAAACTGCAAATTGATATAACAAGACAAGTTAAGTTAGTCTCGTGTGAACATATTGCATTTTTTCAGATTTTATAAATTTTCATTTATAAAACAGCATTAATATGGCAGATATCATAATCAAACTAAATTAAATAGATGCTTAATCATAGATGATATAGCTTTGGTCATAGATTAGATTTTGGTCATAGCTGCTTTTGGTCATAGATTATAGATGCTTAATCATACTAAAATTGATAACAGAATTAATATGACAGATTTCCTTTCACGATAGTAATATGACAGATTTTATGAATTTTCGAAATGATATAACAAGACAATTTAAGTTAGTCTCGTGTGAACATATTGTGTTCAAAGTATTCGTTTGTTTCTTATATTTAAGGGCCACTTAAAAGGGACAGTATATAAATAATTGCTGTTTAAAGTCCGAAAGTAATCGAAATGTTAGTATTTCCAGATATTTTTAAAGAATGTAAAAATGTTCAGAAAGCTATTTATAATGCTAAGATTTAGAAACAATAAAAAAAATTTGAATGATTAATTTTTTAAGTTTGAATGACAGTTTTTTTTCTAGTAACATTCTACATAATAAAAATAGTTGTCTTTTTTAATGAATTTTTTATGATACATTTACTATAAAACACACTAAAAAAGGATAATATTTAAAAATTAATATCGGAAATTCATTATGTATTTTATTTTATAAGAGTTTTCTGTAATAAACATTAAAAAATATTGAAAATTGTTACTTTATATAGATACGAATATTATGATACAAAAAGTATTTATATCAATATTATATTTTGCCAAGAAACAAATTAAGAGAATATTTTACAGAAACTAAATCACATCCAACAAAACGTATTATAATGTTATAAACTACACAGTATGTTCTATTGCAAAATCAACTAGCAAATCATTTTTCTAAAGAATTGCTTGATAGGTAATAAAAGATTTTTTTCCTGCCATCTGGTCAACAGTAACATTTCTGTTAGAATTACAAAAAACCCATATATATAGTTTTTTTAGGACAGCTCTGAGGACTACAGAAATTTTAAATAGACTTAATGTACGAATAAAGGGGTTTAGAATTTGGAGACGTATTCAAGACCAAATGAAGCAAACTTTCATCTTCAACACGCAAACTCATAATTCACTAGACGTGCTCTACTTTGACAGCTCAAAGAAATTAACGATATTTTCTTGAAAGAGATGTGACAGGACGTATTAAAAATGATAAAAATAAATGAAATGAATAAATGAACTTTGTAAGTGGCTGAAATGAAATAGATCAGGGGTTGATATTTATTTTAAATATTCCTAAAAATTAATTCTAACTTGAAATACCTGAATTAAAAAATTGCGATGATTTATTAGAAAGCTTTCTTTCTAGAGAGCATTTTATATATGTTTAAATATAAAATTATTAAAAAAGTAAATGTTATTTGTACAAATTATAAAATTTTTTCTCTTGAAAACCGAATAAAACTATAAGGAGTAATAAAACTAAAACTAAAACTAAAACTAAAACTAAGGAGTAATAAGGAGTAATAAAACATAAACCGAATAAAACTAAAAATAAAAGCCAGCTGAGTTTTTATTTTTAGCACAAAAAATTGTGGATTTTCTAACATGAAGAAATATTATCAAGTATAGAATGTTATTTACTCAATTTGAGATTTATGTTCGGACAATATCTTTATGTTTTATTCAAAAATGTGCGAAATAAGAGTGATAGAAAAAGCACGCCTCTTCGCTTTAAAAAAATTCAGTTTATGCTGTTAAACAGTCGCATTGAAGATGATTCAACAATTAAAGCACAGTGGCGATTTGAGGTATGGTTGGATTTAGTAAGAATATTCAAATTCAAAGCATTCTAACTCATTCAATTTTACTCTAGGAACGGATTTTTTTAATAATTTAAAATGTTAATACGCCAAAAATGTTTTACGAAATATAAATAACAGGCGCACAAGATTTTATAAAAACTTCAACTATATAAAATAAATGATATAATATACATAATAATTATATACATCATATAATTTATCAAGCAAATTATATAATTTTATTTATATAAATAAAATTATATAAAAACTTTTATAATTTTTCAGTAGTATATTTTTTACTATCTGTAAAAGTGTAAAAGAAGTCATTACTATAAAGAAGTCATTAATTTGTTGCATTTATTTCATTTGGCAAGAAATGTCTATTTATAAGGTTTTAAAGTTATCTAAGGTCTTATTAAAAATAATTAGTTCAGAATAGTTATGTACTTTGAATGTTTCATAAATTCGTGCTGGAATTATTTTTAATTTGTCTATTCGTATGAAGTTGTCAATTGGTATTTCTTTATTTTATAATACTGATTGATGAAGTGAAAAATTACTTTAAACTTCTAAAATAAAATTTTTGCTTTGAGCAGTATCACACAACTTTGTGAAGAATAAATAAAAGAAAAAATTCTGGTGAATTAATATTATTTTCTTTCTTGATAGAATGTAGTGTAGGAATTGTTCACGGATCTTTTATATAAGATATGCATAGAAACATATTAGAAAAGGGAAAGATTTTCTTATTTTTTTTACATTTCAACAAAAATCTAAACTCAAGTGAATTATATGAATGGATATTTATGGTTTTCGAAACCACAAATCAGATATATTCAAGTAACAGATATTTCATCTAAAGTTTTTCTTAAATATGATTAATTTTCGCTTCTCCTGAAAGGAAGAATGTAAGTCTTTAATTCAAAAGAAAATTTTCCTTCCGTTATTGAAATATTTGTTTTACCATTCCATTGTAATATTCGATTCTCTCTGTGTTAACAAATTCATCAATTGAAAAATGATATGTAATTAAAACTTGTGTTTTGCAATAATTTAAAATAAGGAAAATTTGAAACTCGTCTGTTTCATATACTGTAAAATCAGTGATATTAAAATTCAGAGCTACAAATCATTTGATATTTCATCAAAATTTTACCATCAAATCGTAATGGGGAAAAATATAATTTTAATTGTATTTTCTACATGTGCTGATAGCTTAGCCCTTTCGAATTTTACTTTGATACTCTTGCATATTCTAATACTTGGTGACAGAAAATAAAACTGCTTTTCTAATTTGAAATCTGAAATGTTCAGAATGTTTCACTGAGTTTGATTCATTAGGACCAAAGAAGTGTACACAATCAAGACTTCATGATTGGTTCAGATGTGAATTTATTGATCAAAGCAAAATACAATATTGTTACTTACGTCATTTAATCAATTTGAAGTGAAACTGAAATTTGGGATGAATCAGAAATGTTTGTTTCCATCAAAAAACTTTTGTATTAATGGAAGTTTAATCAGTTCTGTTTGAAACCAAAGTTCCTTTTACGAGAGTTAGAAATAAATAAAAAAAGATACATAATGCGATGAGCAGTTATAATAATAATAGCTATATAATTAACAAAATTCGGTGTTTAAAAATATTTTGCTTTAAAAACTTAAAAGTCGAAATTATCTAAAACATTTAATTGAATATTTTTAAAACATCAATCCCGAAGAATTAGATGAACACCAAAGGTGGATATTAATTAAGAAAAGTAAGCTTCACAGTTTAAAGAACAAACTTGGATGTTTTGAAGAGTTATTCGTTGTTATGTGATTTCAAAATCAAACGACATCTAATCCAATCGTGACAAAATGAAAATTACATTTGCTTCTCAAACTGAAATTCGACCAAAGTGTGTCCGAAATCGGGTACTGGAAGATAATCCCATGGAATTCTATTAAATTATACAGTTGGAAAAGTATAAGAACATTCATATAACTAGAATGCTTAAAGATGGGGAGTTTCTTTGAGATTTCAAAATAAAATGACATCCAATTCAATTGGGACAAAATAGAAATTCTCATTTTTTTCTCAGACTGAAATTCCTGAAATTCGAACGAACCAAAGACCTTTCAAAATAGGCCACAGGAAGATAATCCTATGAAATTCTATTAAATGATGTAGTTGGACAAGAATAAGAATATTCAATATATTATCATTTTCAAGTTTGTGAGAGAGATAGTTTATTGAACTTTTTTGGATTAAAAAATAGATTTTAACTATATTAACCTTTTCTGTGTGAAAAAATGTCGATAACGTTGAAGAAATCCCTTTCAAGAGAAGAAATGATCTGTGATTCTCGTGAGAGTGGAGTCAAAGAAAGAACTTGAGTAACTAGTTTTTTTTGAAGAAAAGAATACGGGTAAAATGAGCCAGGATGAGAATTGATGAAACAAACAAATAGCAGCAGGCGATCTTTTCTCGTCAACAACTGTTTTGTCTAAGATAATGATAGAGTATGCTCGGATAACCAGTTAGAGCAAGGAAAGAAGAGCAAATTACTCAGCCTGCCTATTCTTTGCTGTCTCCTAATTCTTTGCCTCTGTCTGTTTGCTGAGGGCAAGAACAAGCTGTATTCTCCAGTGCTTAAGCAAATGAAATAAAATTTATTTAAAAAAAGTTAAAATCTCGAATTCGTTTTCCTTTTACGCTAGGCTTCAAAAGTGAACTTTAAACACAGAAGATAAAAGATTGAAAGAAACAGAGCCTAGATGACTTTTAAAGTTCTCGTTGTTGAATTAAGACATTCTTCGAGAGATTTCAAAATGAGGCTAATATGAAGAAAGTAAGCTTGGTCTGAGTTATAAGAAGATAAAAGAGATTCAATAGGAATAAGAGGAACAGAAAATAAATAAATGAATAATTTTATAATGGATTTGAAACTATAACAGATTAATAATGAGGGAAAATGGATGTAATAAGAAAAAAAGGAAATTAATATTAAAGAATTTAAAAAAAAATCAAAATATTTTGAGTAATAAAATATATAGAAACAATATTTTCTTCATATAATGCGATGTTTTGTATGTTTTTAATAAGAGGAAGGGGATTTCACGCCTAGTTCTTGTTCATGCCTAGTTCTTCAGGGATGCGAAACAAGAATTACCTAATTGTGAATAAAATGGAAGTAGATAAAATAAAAATCATTTCAAGAGCAATGTTGGCATTAAAGGATGCTTTTCTTTATTTAGACCATGCTGCTAATAGCATCGGACTTATCACACAGTTAAAAGACCAAATATATGCCTGTACCAATCGAACCTCCCATGAATCCCATCTAGAAATTGCTCATCAAAAATTTCAGGTACTTCAAAATCTTATTTATCTTAGCTCTATAGTTGCTGATGGCAGCAGCATAGGCAAAGAAATTCAATGTCGTCTCTTGGATGCTAATAAAATCGTTAATAGATTAAAACAGTTTTTTAAATCCTCACTACTATCAATAAATACAGAAGTCTTACTATATAAAATCTTAATTAGACCAATACTTATTTATGTCTTGGAGATCTAAAAAGCGACCAAAACTAGAGAAAATAAAATATCCATTTTCGAAAGAAAAATTCTGCTTGCCATTCTTGATGGGATAGAAATAAGCTATGATTGGAGAAGAAGATATGATTTTGAGCAATATAATACCTATAGAGAGTCAGATATTATAAGCTTCAAGAAATATATCTGAAGAACTGGGGGCTCATATATTTAGAATGGAAGATAATTCTATATAAAAAGAAAATTCTTTTACATAAACCTCTAACAAGTAGGAAAAGTAGTAGACCGAAAGTGAGATGTATGGAGTTAGTAGAAACAAACTACCTCTCTATCCAGGGAAGAAACTGGCGCACAAGTATCAAAAATAGAATGCCATGGAACAGAAATCAGAGGAAGGCACTAGTACTCTCTGGACGGTCTAGCCAAATATGATAATAAGGAGATATAATAAAAAGTAATTTGGACATATTAATAAGATGAAATGTTTTTTAAAGTTATTATTAATAAGTAATCAACTAATGAAGAAGTTAAGAGAATTCTACCTTCTATTATTTGATCGTATTATTGTATGAATTTCTTATAGCTTTTTACTCGAGAAATATATATCAAATGAAGCTTAGGAGATTAAATTTTCAGTGTTAGAATTTTTTTATAAAATTGAACGCAATTTTGAAAAGCATTTTTTAAAGGAATATTTCATATTGTACCCATATTGTTTTGGAATGATGTAAAATTATGTTTAAATGCAACCCATATATGGTTTCAGTTACTCCACTTTAGTTACATGATTTGAATGCATTAAGTTATGTTTTTTTAGTTACATCATTTTGAATGCATTAATTTGCATTCAAAAGTGATTTCTAACAGTAAATGATTTTTATGTGTTATTTAAGAAAGCAATAGGAAAGAAAAGATATTCAAAAAGTTTGAGAAAGGAATTTTTTTTTCATTGCGTGAAGAAAATATCCTTTCTAAGAGTACACTTGTGTATTTGAACTTCATTTCACTCAGGTTTGTAATTATTTGAACTTAAACCTCTATTATTTAAAAAATCGATTTAATATAATATTAATATACCTAATATATAAATAAGAAATTACTAAAGTAGATAAAATTTTGAAGTATGTCTTTATTTACGTCTTCAGCTCTAAATTCATTATTAAAAACATTTAGGAGTGTAAAAAATTATGAATAGGTCAAGGAAGTTCTGTAGAATAAATTAATTATCAGATTCAAAAAATTTTATCAACTTCCCTTATATCCTCAATTGTAATCTAATCCTCTGGATTAGATGAAACCGAAAACATTATTTAATGTTATCGTTGTTAAATATTGAAACCAAAATTCATCAAAAAGATAGTAAGAGCCACTGATTAGAATAATCTCTTTTATAGTAAGATAAATGGTAAAATAGTCTTAAGGTTGCTAAAAGGAATATTATGTAGTAGGGTTGTTCCCTTTTAAACTCTTGCATTTTTAGTAAGACACTAATTGAGATTAATTGTTACCCAATATTAACATTAGAATCTATGTTCTAATATATTATGTAATTAGAATCTACGTAGTTCTTTGTTTATAATCTGCCTTAAAGCAGAAATAACATCAATTATTTGTCAAAAAATGTGTAATTTATATGAATTTTCTGCACATGATGTAAAAACGTTTTAATAGATTCTATCATTTAAAAAATTATAATTAAGTAACGTAACATTGAATGAAAGAAGAAAAGTCAAACGTATATTTATCTAGTCTTTTAAAAGAGATCTTCAGTCTACTGATGTCAATTTTTTATATGAATGAAAAAAAGTCAGTTTCATTTTTTTATAAATCAGAAAAATTTTGGGAAAGAGATGTCGAAAATTGCTTCTATCTTTAAATATAGGAAACATTTTTTTTGGAAGAAAGCCTTATCTTGGGTAAAATAATGATATTAAAATCGCCAACAAAATATAAAATTGTTGTTGTTATTACCAATGACACTTTACAAGCCCACCGACCGATAGTCAGTGATTTAAGCTGAAATGAGAGTCCCTTGTTTTTCAACTAATTAGGGCCAAGAGTATGACTTAGCTATTTCATGCTTCACATTCGCTTGCACAATCCCGTTTTACAGGGGGGCACATTCACACTACTCACAGATAGAATACAGAATAACAACCGTGCTCGAACCGGGATGTCCAGATCACGAGGAAGGCACGTTATCCCTATGCCAGGACAGCAGCAAATATAAAATTAAACTTGTAAATAGTTCTTAAGTAGTTTGAATGAGATGAAGAATTTCTAAAATTTTACTAACGATTATTAACGGTATTACATAGGCATGCCTATGCAAAAGATGTTAGCGACGAACACACACACAACATGGAACGAAAGACCTTAATGAAGGAAAGCTCTCGAAGATTTTAGCCCGGGTCTTACATAACTTATTTTGATAAGGAAAATCTTGTTTACAGTGCTTATAGACTATCAAATTTCTCATTAGGATATCTGAATACAGGGATCTTTTTATATAATTATTTGTTTAGGTAAGCAACTTTTATCAATCACTCTCACATTGGGAATCGCTAACTAAAGAACTTTACCAAGCTTTTCTTGAATTAATTATATAACGTGGAATCGGATCAGGAAATAAGAGAATATTTTAGAATTACTATGATATGATTTGATAGAATTAAGATTAGAAATTTCGTTTTAAATTTGTTGTTAAAATATCATATTCTATATAAATTTATCTTATATATAATATGATATTTTAACATAGGATTAAAATTGGATCAAAATTGGTGGACTCCTTAGGATCAAAATTGTCTTTAAGGTATTATAAAATGATAGAGATCTTTCATTTCTTTCTTAATTATTTCCTGTTTGCATATTTTCTATATCACTAAAAATATCAAGCTTTTTCTTTTAAATAACTTCGGTTATTAGAAATTTATTTTAGTTCATATGACCTTTCTTGAAGCAATGTGGGCGATTGGAATTGCCAGAACGTAAAAGTAACTATTAGTTTGCAAGAGCTATACAAAACTACATTAATCTATTCCTTAATTTTGTAGCACTTAAGCTGACTTGGCATCAGACTGCTGACTTCAGATTTTCTTTATTTCATTGTAGTCAGCAAATACTTAACAATTCTTTAAGTTCATCATGAAATCCCATAATTCACTCGAGATGTTTGCTTTTGACAGTTGGCTCCCAAATTAGAAGAATCTACTATTCAGTGATATGATTGCGATGCTACGACTGAAAGAGACATAAATAGATGAAAGAATAAATGGATTTTCTAGGTAGCATGCAATGAGATGCATTTTCATTAAATTTTAAATTGGTGTAGCAAAATTTGCTGTAGAGTAGTTAACACGCATTTTTAAAACTTTCATTGAAAGTATTGATATTAAGATAAGAATGTTTAATTTTTTGAGATGCATTTAAGATATATAATAATAATAATAAACATCCCTTATACGTTTAGAAAGTTGAGCTAGGATTTATATTCATATAGATATTCATACAGAATTTGATTTCATATCGATTATTCATATAAAATTTGTATCCATATAAATTATTCGTATAGAATTTGTAATACAATGTCATTTTTTGAGATGGATTTAAGATAATCAAATAATATTAGTTATAAGAATTATCTATATTTCTAGAAAGTTGGTCCAGAATTTGTATTCATATAGAATAATTCTAGGGTAAAAATTTCAAGAACCAGAAACTTATTTTATATAAGTTTAAAAGGCTTATTTAAAAAAAAATTCGGGAGAAGCCAAGACATTTCCTTTTCCATTTTTTTATTAAAAGATTTTATTAAAATTTCCTCATGGATGCACTTATAGAACAGAAAAATGTATAAATAATCGTTATTATTAACCAGTTTTAGGGTTTATCACTTGTCAACCCTCTACAGAACAGATATTGATTAAATCTGTCCATTACAAAGGCGATAATATGGGTTAGAAATGGAAAAGCTATAAACAGGACAAAAAGGATGTATATCTGTATGAGATTTCGCTCTTCTCTGAGGAGATATCAATGAACTCAAGGTCACTGAAATTTCTAGGTATACGTGTAGATGAAAAATATTTGCATCAAAGTTTCTTTTATTGTAGTAAAATTACACATAGAATACTTAATATGCATTTTAAAAGTTCCTGTTGAAAAAAATGTCAAGATTATAAGAATGTTTTATTTTTGGAAAGATAATGAAATTATAATAGTAATAAACATTATACTTCTGGAAAGTTGATGTAGAATTCGTATTCATACAGATTTATTGTGATATAAAATTTTAAGTCTAAGAAATTGATTCTATGTAAATTTAAAATCTATATTTAAAATATAAGAATTAGAAGAAGATAAGAGATTTTTCCCTGTATGTCTTGCCGGTAGACAACAAAATATGTGATTCCATTCCACTATGCATGAGCATCACCTTTTATTTTTTGTCATCCTTCGTAAATTAAAATTTACACTGATAGAATAGAAAAAATGCAATAAAATAGTCAGTATTATTAATCAATTATATACTGGTTAAATTATCTAAATTATCAATATTATTAATTACCATGTACTGAAAGAATAAATCGTGCATCCGCTGACCAAACCATCAGTATTATTAAGAAGCAGTTTAGCTAATTACTTATCAACTCTGATAGCTGTTTAAACTTTTCTGAAAACTAAAAAATGTTAAAAATGTAAAAATTATAATAATAACTCAGAGCAATTTGTATGCGTTTTCATTCTTCAGTGTACAGTTTAATGAAATAAAATCACACAGATTTGTGCCGAATGTATCATAGAGAGATAACATAAACTGAGGAATGGTTTTAATTTCTTAAAAAATATTTTATTTATTTACATAGGATGGTCGTTGCTTTAACTCTTTTTGAAATCTTAATTTCAAGGAGAAATTTAACCTAGAAAATATTTCGGAAATTAACTTTTTATTGATACAAAATTTATTAAAGTTATATATTTTTAAATAAATGATGAAAATGTATTTCTCAAATTTATATATTTTCATAAATTATTTCTTTAGTTTTCAATTATATTTTCATTACAATAGAAAGAATTTTAATTTTGTGGCAGGTAATATACAGACATTAACACTCACAAATCTAGATTAAAATAAAATAGTTTATTTGATACAATAAAAAACAGCTGATTTTCATTTGTGCCCTGTTTCATGATCGAGTAGGTTAATAATTCTAATTCTAATCAGAGGCCAGTTTAACTGATTTGATAAATTACTCTGTTTGATATTAGAGTATCTCCACTTATTTTTCAAAATCTAAGATTTGTTTTAACAGTTTAATTTTGAGTTAACAAACTTGAAACGCATGGAAAATTTATTTTTCTAAATCTATTAATAAAATTATTGTTATTTAATAAGAAACATAGTATTTGAGTAATATATAATCTAAAATTCGACAAAATGTTGTTTAAAAGTCAGAATAAGTCTAAAAAGTTCGTTAATGAATTTTGAAGCTTTGTTTCATAAAAAAATCCGATACATGGATAACAAAACAGTGCCGAAACTGACACAAGCAAAATCTTACTAAGCAATCACAATTGCAAAATACTCAAAAGAGTTCCGTCCATTAACTTCCAAAACTTGTTTATATAAATTTTCCTACATAACGTCAAAAAATCTAGAAGGGACTTAACAATTTGGTTCCAATTGAGGCATAGCAATAATTGTTATATTTTCTAGAACCTTTCTCTATCTCATCACAAGCTAAACATCCAAAAGGTGCAAATGAAACCTGCTATCTGGCCGTGAGATTGATAGTGTAAAGAAGCAATATTTCCGATTCCTAACAATATTGTAATAAAAACTGCACAAAGATATGAAACCCACATCAATTATGAAACCCTCCGGCAGTAATATCAAATAACCCTCCGGCAGTAATTCCATGATATAAAGGTAATTTGCCATTCAAATCAGAATGGCAAATTACCTTTATATCATGGAATTATCAAATGAAGGTTAATACAGTTTTCCTTGTGTAATGATATCTTAACCAATTCTTTCTACTACTTTTCTTTTAACGCAGAAAGTAGGATGAAGCCAAGAAGGAACGATAACTCAGAAATGATAGATGATTGGCGAAGGGAGGTCACATGGATACTTCTTCTTGTATACAGCTGACCACCCCTCCACCACTGAACGTAGTAGCATCGTGGTCACATGGATACTATTCAGAACTGGACTCTAGTCTGGTTTCCCTGACTGATGTAATTTAATAATGAACAATCATACATTTCCTTGTCGCATCGAATAATTGTTCCTTTTTTTAAATATCAAAAAGGATTTAAGGAACAGAATTTAGAATTTCCCTCTTATTATTCTGCTACTATCATTTAAAAAGCATATTTATAATTTCGAAAAATTTATTGTTTTTAACCGTTATGGTTTAAGATGTTAAACTTCGTTTGGGTTAAGTTTTTTCATAAATGTTAAAAAGTATTTATGTTTTTCAAATTTGTATAAAATGAATTAAAAAAACAGTATGAAAAAAGAATATACAAGGTAAAAGAAAAAAAAATTGTTTTGAAAATTGAAAGATGTGTATTTTTTTTACTTAAAAAATTAGAATGCACTGATCTTTTAGCTTATAAGTTAATCAAACGATTTGTACAGCTGAAGCTTTAGAATTATAACAGTAGTTTCTGAGCTATGAATTAAGCTGTTTTTCCATCGAATCAACCTATTTCTATCCTTAGATTTATAAACAATTTTACAGAATTTTAACTACTATTAAAATTCTGTAAAATCCTTCGAAAGATCAGATTACTTTCTATGTACTGCTGAAACTGCAAGACATTTTAAGAAATTTTTATACTGAATTGGAGCCAGAAGGAATATAATAATTTTTTTACTTAGCTTTGTGAATAAAGGTATAACTGACATTTAGAATTTAAAAAACAAAATTTAAAAATATAAAACAGAATTAAAAATTTAAGCTTTCTACTATAAAGAATAATCTTAAAAACAACTTTCAAACTATTTTAATAAATTTTTTTTATAAATTCCTATTTGGAAATTAGGAATATCGAATAAAAATATATTTGATGTTTTAAACAAAAATCGATTTTTATACACAATCACATACTTTAATTTCTTCACTTCAAATTACTGTTAACAATATTAAAATTTGGATAAGAATCATTTGCAAAATTCTACATGATATTAAAAAAGAAGACTGAGCTTTATATCTGTTTATATTAGTGATTGGAAGTTTTCTTAAGGAATCTTTTATAATCAATCGATATTTATTGAAATAATTACGTTCCTCACCGAAATGTTTCTTTTGGGAAAAAATATTTAATATATTTGATTCAATATGGTAAAGAAAGTATTTATTTATTTTTTATATGAAATAACATCAGTTAGATTAATTGTGAATTAATTTTACATAAGGTATTCAGCTTTGAGATTCCAATGTTCCCATGAGAGGGAAAATAAATCTATAATCGAATCCCATGAAATACGAAGTAATTCGCGAAATGAACTGATTCGAAAAAGTATACATATTATATATATATTTGAAGTGATTAGAAATTACTGCTTATAGTTTTAATTTATTTTATCGCTTATTCTCAAATATTGCAGATTTTTGGATTTTTTATAGTCTTTCAATTGGCATAATAAATATTTAACAAATTTTGTAGTTATTTAATAGCTAAACTACCGTAACTATTTAAAAACTGTCATAGATATTTAATATCTAATTAGAAGTAATTTATAATAATTTTACGCCAATTTTTATCGAAAAAAAAATACCTTATAGAAACGGCTAAATATTATGAGGCATAAATTATGAATATATAATTTTGAAATTGCAAAACGTAAAGCAGTTAAATTAAGTAGTAAAAAAAAAGACAATTTTTAAAAAAATAAAGCGTACAATCTGCAATGAATTTTTCCTTTTTCAGTTTTTATAAACTTTTTATTGTAGAACCTGATAGTATAATTTTTTACTCTAAAAACATTAATTAATTATTATAATCACTTAAAGTTTTTTGAATTAATCAAATTGGTTTTCTTAAATTTTTGCATATTTTGTTGATTCTAGTCAATTGCATCAATATCTAAAACGAAGGAAGGATGTTTAGTAAATATCTTGGAAAAAAAATCAATCATAAGTGATTTGAGAATTTTCTTTTTCCTACTTTGCAACCTCTGATTCTTACTGAAAAATATCAAAATTAATTCATCTATTAGTGTCACAATCTATTTCTTCCTCGATTTTAGTTTCTCTGTAACTCAATTCCTGGGGGTCTCGGTGGCCTGGTGGTGAGTTCTTGCCATAGGGTGTGAGCCATAGGGTTTCAAGTTCGAAACCCAATTCCACCGAAGAACCGACGTGTAATGGGATTTGTTGCATGTTAAATTCTTCGGGACCAAACGCACCCCCCCTTCTGAGTAGTGCGGTTTAGAGAGGGGTGTGCCAGCTTAATTGTCATCTGACCGTGGTTCAAAATTACTAGGTCCGCCCCAAAATAACCCTAGTGTTTCTTCTTTGAAACGGTACTTAAATATAACTAAGCTAAGCTACTCTATTCCATCTCTCAAAAAAAAAAAACACATTCAAAATTGTAAATTTAACTAACATCTTCCTTCCCGCTCCCGTGAAAATGACGGGGGGAAATTTCTACCTCTATTTCTCGCGCCCGTGATATTTCCGGGCTGGCCTATTCAAAAGTAATGCGCCAAAAATATTTAAACAATCTATTTCTTATGACCAGAATCATGTTTATTTCTCAAAATATAAACCAGATGTCTGCCCTAGACTATTTGTTATGTTTTTAGAAATAGTTCATTTATTTTAAAGTAGATGTCAGCAGAAAGGAAACTCGGTACTATTGTCGTGATTGTGATGTTGGCCTACGCATCTCATGCTTTAAAATTTATCACACAAGAAAAAATGACTAATATTTATTTAAATTATGTGTAAATGCAATAAAATTATGTTTGAATGTTTAAAACATATTTCTTACTTTGTTTCTTAGTTGGAAAGCTAACATTCAGTCATAATAACCCTGAATGTTGGCTTTTCTAATTTTTTTTTATTTCAAGCTAAAAATTAACTAAAAATTAAAACTGAATGCAAATATTGTACATACACTCAGTTTTGTATAATTTTCTTGAATAAAAAAATAGGCACCTTTATGACCATTTTCTTCAAAATTACGCGACCATAAAGGGGTTAACTAAAAACTAAATCTAATTAAGTTACGTAGCATAGAGTAGAACTGATTTTTTTAAAAATGAGCTCAATAGGCAATTTCTCGGTTTAACCAGTATCCACCATTTAATTTGTTAAAAGCTCAGCTTCAGCAATTGAGCTGTGGAATATTCTTAAGAAGTCAAAATATCCATCATTGTCTCCCGAATCGGAAATAGCTACAATCTTGGTCTTATTACTGATATTGTTACAGAAAAAAAAAAAACGAATACAAATATCCGCCATCGCCAAACAAGCAAATAAGGATCAGTGGAGCTTTATTCACCATGAAAACGTAGTCGCAAAATAAAAGAAAATTGTTTGTAGTAAACAACAGCAAATCGGTAATAAACAACTCACTGCAACAGCTCAAACTGCTCAGGAGGTCAATACCTAAAGAGAGACTTTTCTTAATTACTCACTTGAGATCAATTACCATTATTCACTACTGACAGCCTCTCCTCAGCTTTGTGTCTTGGTTTTTTCTTTCCACGACATGGCAAAGAAACTTCTAGAAGAACATAAATACTTGCAGCTAGTTGAGATATCACTGAAATCGATGAATATTCATGGTTCTTCATTTTTGTCATCTTAACATCGTCTTTAACACATTGTTTTGAAAAAAATTGCAGAAAATCATCATATTTTAAAAATTTTATTTATTAAATACAAGGAAATGAAACAAAACAAAATATATAAGTTTTAAGTTGATTTTAAAACTTTTTATGGGCCTAAAAACCTTTATCTTTAATATTAGTTTACTATCCCGAGTTATCTCGTGTGAATGAAAAAAAGTTAAGCATTAGTCTTTGTATGATAGTTTTTGAAACTAGGGACAACACAAAATGATACTTGACATTCTGTACACTGGTATCTGGTCTGTTTTCTGTATCTGGTATCTTTCTGTTTTCTTACTGGTTTACAGTTGGAGTCTCTTTTACGGGAGCACAGAGTACACTGTCTCGTTGGATTTGAATTTTTCTTTTCAGTAGCAGCAATCATTAGCTTCACAATCACTATCTAAAGAACTATCGCTTTCGCTACCTTTCATCATCGCCATTATTTTACTTTTTTTCAACTCAGATAATTTCTTTATGCATTACTAATCCACAAGCAGTCATATATAATACAACAGAAAAAACAAATGATCAGTCCCGCGAAAAGAACCACGAAACCAATAAAACTTGGCAAACTGCCAATCAAAGCTGAACATTTCATTTCATTTCCTCCAGGCCGCATAAAAACGCGATAAAACAAATCGTTCTGACAAATTTTGCTTCGCCCGAGTTTTCTTGGGATAATTATTCTCTGCAATGTATACGAATCCGAGATAACTCGGGATAATCAAGCAAGCGGGGAATTCTGAAACGGCCATCAAGGCCGGAAGTCACTGACATGACATTCATTGAGTAATTTCGAAATCTATAGAAAAGTCTTCTTTGAAATCTGTAAAACCATCATTTTTAGTAAAACACTTAATGGACAGTGAGCAAGTTTGTAGCAGGACTCAGTGCTTTTAGGTTCTTCCTAAGACATTCTGATCTGAATAGAATTTTGTTTTGTTCTTTACGAACACATGGTAGAACATGCTGAGCACTATTTGAAAATACATAAATTTCATTTATCGTAAATCATTATCTTCCTATCAGCGTGTCTTTTTTTCTGAAATCAAGAGTAAAAATTAAATATTTAAAGAAGATTTGTCTCGAATTCATGGGTTCAGCAATTTAGAAATTGTGCTGGAATTTTTTTTAAGATCCACATTTGATGGATGAGTTCGATCTCTTTTGCAATACTGTTTTTCCCTCCAAGATTGGTCTTTAATGAAATGCTAACAATTTGTAAATTAGTTGTTAGTTTAATTATCTTAGAGAAAATATTTTTCTACATCGTTATTGATATAAGAATTTGTTAACAATCCTTGCAAATCTTATTTCTAGCGCCAACTCTAATGAAGCAAAGAATAAATATTTCAGATTCGTAACAATTTTCTGTAAATCATTTTTTTGCCATGTTAATGATTTTTCAAGACAATCCAAAATTTTTCATATTATATTATAAAAAAATGGTTTCAAATAAATCAATGATCAAACAATAATATGAATTTTAACGTTTTAAATGATGAAAAATAATAAGAATGAAAATGGGAAATAATTAAAAAAAAGTGTAGTTAATGTTTTCTTCTTCCGTCATCTATACTTTCTTCTCCCTCCGGTGATAGGTTTTTATTTTTGGTAAATTTTGTAGTTTCATTTTAAAGATCATAATTGATAAAGTGAAATTCTTGGTAAAAACTAATTGTCTTGGTTATGTGATTGCAGTGTCTTAACTTCGTCTGAATTTCTTCTGAATTTTAAATAATTATAGATTCTATAACCGCATCTGAATTCCTAACGTCTTTTCACAGCGGAAAATGTTTCCAAGACGTAATTCAAAAATGCTTCAGAATATTTTGTGCACTAAAAAATGTAAGGTGATTAAGTAAGTATTTGTTTGAAATCTGAAATAATTTTTTCAGCTTAGTTTATTAATCTGCTTATTTCATGATTTTCAATTTGTTAAGCTTTACTGAATGGAATTTTATGTATTTGATTAAACAGAACCCATTGGACGAACCCATTTTCATTTATAAAGAATAATAATTTAAAAATCATTCTTTGAACTATCATACTGTAGGCATGAAAGGATATCTTCAATTTGTTATTAAAACTTGATTGAATAGAATTTCATGCATTTGATTGAATATATATTTCATTCATTAACAAGAACAATTTAAAAATCATTCAGTGAACTTTCATGCTGAATTCATGAAAGTTCATAGAAACAACAAAAAGGCCACTAATAATAATATTAAGCCGTAAGAAACAACAAAATGGCCACTAATGACTCCTTTGATATTAAATGAAGTAACCAACATAATAATCATAGATTTCTTACTCAGTTCTTAAATATTTGAGATTTTAACCCCATTTTCAAAGAAGGAGATTTGGGTCGACCAATCTTAAAAAGCTGCACATAATTAAAGGCCCAAATTATACGGAGCTTTAAATTATGTATTAATTATTTTATTTCTAAAGATAATGATAAATGATTATTTCAGATAATTTCGAGTTCCATTAAGCTTTTTAATTCTATTCTGAGCAATTAATCTTCATTAACGTTTTCTTTGTATATTATTCTTCACTTTTCTTAATCCTTTTACTAATTATTCGATTTCTAATTCCACGTTCTATTATCTGCTTTCTTAATTTTTATTAAATTATTTATTCGATTTCTAAGCCCATTCGTGTTGTTGCTTATATTATTTTTTTTTTAAGAGTTGCTTGAGAAGAAAATACATGATGGTTAGCATAAAATATATGCAAATGTTGCAACCTGCTCTTTTGTAAACACACCTGATTTTTCTGATCAGGATAAGAGGAGGATGAAAAACAACATAATATTTTAGAAAAAATGAATGAACATATGCTATTTATTTCTATGAAATTTGAATCAATTCCGTTTTTTATTTGTTTTAATTTTCTATAAAACACTATTTCCTTTCTTTAGAATTGTATTTTTTTCGAATTAATTAGACCATGAAATATTGCGATTGTTAATAGCTTAAATTAGTTCTTATTTCAAATCTCCCTTTGCAAAAACAAAACTTCATTTTTCTTTCCCTTTGTTTATTTTCCTTTTCAAAAATTATTTTTCTCGTTATCTCATTACTTACATGAAAGGAAATTATTATTTTTTTTACCTCTGTAATAGTCGTGCTGGTGAGCTGACCTAGAGATAAAGTGTCTACTCCTTGATTTGGGTGTCCCTGGTAAGAGATCTGGTACGAGTATGGTTGTTCTTTACCAGGTGTTCTATTTGTGAAGTGTAGGAAAGATCCCTCCACCCTGTAAGAAGGGATTGTGCAAGTGAGTTTGTGTGTCATCTTCATGTAGTCTAGAAGTTAGGCTTCTGCTCTCGGGTGTTCAAAGGCCTTGGTGTCAGAAACTACTACAAACTCGGCTTAAGTCACTGGCTGTTCGTCCGTGGGCTTGTAAAGTGCCATAATCACAACAAAATCGATAATTTTGTGAAGGGACATCTAGTCATCCTTTCATATATAAGAACAATTTTTATCCTATGCCAAATTTCACTTATATAGTTTCTATAATTTTTGGATAATTGTATGCAAAGGATAAAAATGCGGTAAAATGAGATAAATCTTTAATTTTGGAAAGGTCCAAAATGTACATATTCGACATGCAAAAATATTTAATTTTACCATAAAAAATAATTCCTATAACATTACAATGCCCTCCATTGAATTTTCGATTTATAAATTGTTTCTATCTTCTTCAATAATCATAATCATTGAATAGCAACTGTGTGTGCTCCTTTATGCAGGGGAAGATAGACGTACATCACTTACATGGTAATTAAATAAAGACCAAATAATTTCTTATTAATATACATGTCTCTTACAACTCTATGTCAAATTCCTTAAATATTCTATAAAAATAAAGAAATGTTTTAATATTGTTATTAACTTTCACTGGTTTTTATTTAGGAAAATGACGGTTTTTACAATATTATTTATCAAGAATATCGATTGTGTTCATATACAACTAAATCAAGTAGAACTAACTAAAGCTCCTTTACATTGGTGCACAATAGTGCAGCAGTGCAAAGGAAGATAGACGTACGTCATTTACATGGTAATTAAATAAAGACCAGATATTTACTTTTTAATATAGCGATGATGTTTTGAAAACAGTTTTCACTACAAAGGTTCATGCTCACAATAAACAAAATTTAACCAATGTAATTTAAAAGCACAATTTAAATTAAAGATTGTTAGTCTGAATTAAGTTACACCCAAAAGAGTTTATCTAAAATCAAACTTAACCAATATTCCCAGGGGGAACAACTGGCTACTTGAGGCGATTGATAGCTATTTCGATTATATTAGATCATTTTACCATTTATTTTAATCACCGGCGTCACGTTACCGGTACATTATTCTTCATTTTGGTTTTCCTTGATTCTGTGAACCAAATATATATATATATATATATATATATATATATATATACACACACACACACACACACTGAAGTGACAAAAGTCATGGGATGACTGTTAATATCATGTCGGTCCTCCTTTTTCCCGGCGAAGTGCAGCAACTCGACGTGTCATAGAGTTCACTAGTCGTTGGAAGTCCTCTGCAGGAATATTGAGCCATGCTGTCTGTATAGACGTCCATAATTGTGAAAGTGTGAGGAGTTTGGGCACGAACGGACCTTTCGATGATCCCCATAAATTCTCGATGGGATTCATATCGGGCGATCTAGGTGGCCAGATCATGCGCTGGAATTGTCCGGAATGTTCTTCAAACCAATCGCGAACAATTCTGGCCCGGTGATATGGCACATTGTCATCCATAAAAATCCCATCGTTGTGTGGGTACGTGAAGTCCATGAATGGCTGCAAGTGATCTGCAAGCAGCTGAACATAACCATTTCCAGTCAATGATCGGTTCAGTTGCACCAGAGGATGTTGTTGAGTTGCACCATGCCATGTAAAAACAGCCCACAACATTATGCAGCCACCACCAGCTTGAACAGTGCCTTGCTGACAGTTTGGTCCATGGCTTCGTGGGGTCTGTGCCACACTCGAACTCTACCATCAGCTCGTAACAACTAAAATCGTGACTCATCTGACCACGCCACGGTTTTCCACTGGTCTAGGGACCAGTCGATAAGCACACGAGCCCAGGAGAGTCGCTGCAAGCGATGTCGTGCTGTCAGTAAAGGCACTCGAGTAGGTCTTCTGCTGTCATAGCCCAAGGAAGACAAATTTCGCAGCACAGTCCTATCGGACACGTCCCTCGTACGTCCCACATTGATTCCTGCAGTTATTTGACGAAGTGTTGCGTGTCTATTAACACTAACCATTCTACACAGACGTCGGCGGTCTCGGTCGTTAAGTGCAGGTGGTCGCCCACTGCGCTGTCCATGATGTGATGTGATGCCTGAAATTTCATACTCTCGGCATACTCTTGATACTGTGGATCTCGGAATGTTGAATTCACTAACGATATCCGCAATGGAATGACCCGTGCGTCTAGCTCCAACTAACATTCCGCGTTCAAAGTCTTTTAATTCTCGTCGTGCCGCCATAAATCACGAAAA
>JAPMOQ010048154.1:91640-104335 GCA_026543055.1 Argiope trifasciata
ATAGGATTAATATTATGAGTGATTTATCCAATTTGATATATCCAATAATCGGATGCTTGATTTCCCAAATATGTATTTCTCCTTCATAAAATTTTTATTGTTCATATTTACATTATTTGTTTATTTATTATTCATAATTCATTAAATTTTTAAAAAATATCATTTACACAAATTTGTAAAAAATATGAATATAATAAATTATTAAGTTGCGAAGTAAGGTACACAATGCTCCAGCTGAGAAATGTAAAAAATGAAATATGGTTCCATAAAGAAATAAGCGATTTTTTAGGACTGATCATGAATGAAAAAAAATGGCAAATTTTGTGGGAAATATAGAAAGTACAAGGAATGTTCAAATCAATAGGTACAAAACATTGTGGAAGATTAACAGCTAACATATTTGCCTATGCCTCTATGGGAGAAGACATCTAGGGATACGATTGGAGTCTCCAGCCTAGATCAAAGTATGCAGAAGAGAGAGCAGAAGCTCTTATAAAGAGCGCAATCCAATTGACGTTGTAGTGCATGTGAAAACAGAATGGCTTTCACATTGAAAAATTCGACGATTGAGTACTAGCGTCGCGTTATCCGTGGTCCATCAAGAAAAAAAAGTCGTGGATATTCACGGAGGGTGTGATTATGCTCCATGATAACGCGTGTACAAACATATCCAGGGTCACCCGCACAGAATTGACCCCTTTTAAATCGGAGAGCTCAACCATCCGTCTTACAGTCCGGACATGCCATCCTGTGAAGTTCATGTGTTTTGTCCTCTGAAAAGAAACATCTGAACGGGAAGCGCTACAACTCGGACGGCGAACTCAAGGCTACAAATATATGCATTGAAACAAATTCGATATTCAGATTTCAGAAAGAATCGATTTTCTTAGATTGTTTACTTAGATTTAAAAATCCGTATTAAAATATCCATTATATAAATTTAAGATTTGTTTTTATAATTTAAATAAAACGTATTCCAATAAAATACCATATTTAATAATTTTAAGACATTTTTATCAAATAAAATAAATTAATACTTTAAATTCAAACAACAATGAATAAACAATAGAGTTTCTTTAATATTTAATCTGTTTTTGATATATTATGCAATTAGAGAAGATATATATTTAAAACAACGTTTGTCTTAAATACATCTGTTGCATGAATTAGTAATAAAAGCATTGTAAAAGATCAAATAAAAAGATTTTTGCATTTACTTTGTAGGGAAAAAAGTCATACTTTATATTTATTTCATTTCATTCCGATAAGCGCTGAAAATTACATTTTTAAATATTTAATTTGCAGTAATAGTTGTGTTATTTTTTAAATTGTAGTTTTGTCAATATGATGACATCATATTGATAAAAACTAAATTTTTCTCTTTAGAGTGCTGGTACAGACAAATTTTTTTTTTGAAAAATAAATTTTAAAAAGTTAGTATAAATAAAGATTACTAATATAATTAAAGTATGCCTAGCAAGATTAAAAAAATGAAATTAAAAAACAATGATACATAAAAAATGAAACCATATCATTCCAGTCATACTCAAAATGATAGATCAAAGAGAGGTATTCAAATTTCTCCAAAATCAAAATAGCTCTTAAGAATAAAATATAAGGATTCTTTACCAATAAAATAGAATTTCTAAAACAGTAGTTGAATTATCATAAAATAAGTTATTGCGAACAAAAGAGATGGGCCTGTTACAGTCAAATGTAATTCCTCTATTCGATGCCGCTCTGACAAAAGTTTCTTTAAAGATTTTCACCGCAGAGATTCGCCCTCTTTTCTTACTATCCATCCTCTCTTTTTTTCTTTCAGCCGATTCATTAGAGGAAGACGTTTTCGGCTTATTCTTTTGCTTCAATCTATTTCGTACATTAGTGTGATGAAAAAACATTAAACTTAATCACACGTGCAATGACCGCTTTGCGGACAAGAGAGAATGTGCTGTTTCGTCGGTGAGATGGGTTGAGGTTTTGGTGGCTTTGCAGACAAAATAGTATGCCTGAAAAAATACTGAAAGAGCATCGATTATCTCAATTCTGAGGGAAGGAAAAAAGGAGAGATTTTTATTTTGAGAGTTATTCATTTCAGGATTTTGGTGATGGGATGCCAAATATTAGAATATTCATTTCAATCCGTCAATATATATATATATATATATATATATATATATATATCAATCGGGCTTTCCTGATATTCTTTCGGCAGTAAAAAACTACAGCACGTTAATTTTCCTTCCCTGGTCTCCATAGTGATGTCAGACTAACCCAAGTCTCACTGACTTCATTTCGAGCACGTCTGATAGATAAATGACCGAGCGGTGAACATTCACTCTGTACTTTTCTGATTCCCAATGGAAGACACTTTTATTCATGAGTATTCCTACGTTACTAATTATTGTGGTATACTAAGTTAGATTGTCTTTTTTTACTTAACTGCTCCTTAAAGTAATTGCTTATGTTATAGTATTTGTCTTTGCTGTATACATATACTATTAATCCGTAATTAAAAAATTATTTATTCTCTATACAAATCGTTGAATGTAAATGTTAGTTAACATTTGAAAATACTCTTAATACAGTCGTAGGAAACATAAAATTGATATATATGTATTTTTTATATTCACTCCTTTCATTACAATTAAAAGTTAGAAATGTTTATTCACAAAATTCCCCTTCATGTTTAAGTTTTGAAGCTTGTTATTTCTAATGTATTTGCCATAAATTGTACATAGTCATTTCATCAAAAATTATTATTAGAGACAGTTTCACCTCTGCAAGACCAAATTTGATAATCAGCCACAGTTCGAACTTGAAGTTAAATATTAACTTATACACCTATAAAATCTCATGGAATATTTTCAAAGCTACAATTTGGACTGAGAAATTTTTAAATGTCTTTTTCACTTTGATGAACCAAAGAAGGACAAGTTTTTAATATTGCTTAATCCACCATGGTAATTTAAGAAATATTATGATAGCTGAAATTTATGTCATAAATGGTGAAATATTACTTTACAACAAGTAAACCCGACCAGCCGTTGTATAGTTCAGATTAACTTGATGCAGATAAAAGTATAGAGCTCCTAAAATATATGGATTAAATGCCTAACACCGTTTCAAATTTCAAATATTTTATTATCATGTGAGAACATGATATTGTTTTGGTTGGACATTTTTGAAGCCTCAAAATGTATAGGCAAAAAATTGCCAATTTATCTCTTTTGAGGCATTCATTTTTCGCTTATAGAGTTATTAGAAAAAATACAGAAGGTTGTTATATTTAGAGAATTATCGCCAACTAAAATTACAATTTGACTTTATAATTATTAATTCTGGGAATTCTTACGAACTGTCTTAATTAATATAAGTCATAAGCGGGTTTGAAATAACCATGAGATCTTTAGAAAAACGATGGATTTTTTTCATCTCAAAATAGTCCAAGCTTCAAAACTGTATAATATATTATATATCAGCCAAAAATTATTAATGAATATAGATATAATCAGAGCTATATATGTTAGTGCATAAAAGCAACAAAGTAACTTTTCCTTGTTAAATAAAACTGCACAAAAGTAGTTATAATAAGAACACACACACACACACACACACACACACACACACACACACACACACACACACACACACACACACACACACACACACAAACACACACACACACACACACACACACACACACACACACACACACACACACACACACACACACACACACACACACACACACACACACACACACACACACACACACACACACGCACACACGCACACACGCTCACACACAAAGAGTGAGAGAGAGAGATGCCAATAAAGAGATCTCGTTATAGTTTTAAATCGGTTTGAACTGGTTAATGACTTAAATTAAGACAAATAACGACTTAAAACTAATAATGTTCTCATATGATAAATAAAAATTTGGGATAGGAGATTTTCTTTTTTTCAATTCTTAAAAAATCCACTTATAATTCTTGAAAAGCAAAGTAGTTGTTGAAACTAAGTAGTCTTAAATAAATAAAAGTTGGAGGATAAAACAGCTTAAAACAATTTTCTATTATTAGTGAACAGGTGAAATCTCAAATTTTTACTTCTTCCTAAATGAAAACAAATTCGGCCGACGTTTAAAATCATATTGAGGTTACTAGATACTTTTTAGGTAGAAAAATAGACTCTAATAAAAAAAGGGGAATACAGATTTTACTAGCACGCAATCAGCGAAAATAATAAATATATATTTAAAAAAATGTTAGTTCTTCGATTAATTTAAGCGCACATCTGTACACTATATGTGAAATAATGATATATATATATATATATATATATATATATATACTTCAATGAATATAGGAAAATACAAAATGTTAACATTTTTCAAAATCTTTATATCAAAATTAAAATTATTTTTCTATTCGGAGATTGCAACAGTATCTCTATTTATTGTTTATACTTGAAAGGAGAATAACAACATTAATGAATGAATTTAAAATGAGGTATTCAAATGGAAAGGTACGAAATGTTGTATCAATGCAACCGTTAACATATTTGCCTATGCCGCTATGGGAGAACATGGCGAAACATCTAAGAATGCGATTGGAGTCCCCGGCATAGATCAGAGTATGCGAGAGCACCTGCAAGGGTATGAGAGAGTAATGTTGCTTATAAAGAATGCTGATGCTACTTGGTGAATTCCTAGAACCATTAACTCCAATGTGTATTGTGAATCAATGCAATGACAACACAGGTCCATCAAGAACAAATGGCGAGGAGTATGCACTTTGTGGTTCTGATCCATGGCAACGTGTGTCGACACGTCTCCAGGGTCACATAAGTGGAACTGGCCAAGTTCAATTGGGAGCAGTTCAACCATCCGCCCTACAATCCGGGGATGTCGCCCTTATATTTTCATGTGTTTGGCCTCCTGAAGAAATATCTGAAAGGGAAGCTCTTCAACTGCGATGGGTGAATTCAAGGACGCTGTGAAAGTCTGAGTCTCGTCTGCGCACAGGGATTTCGGGAATTAGGAAACCTGCTTGATATTCAACGGAATTGCTCTGCTGTGGTTTATATTTTGAATAAAATCATTTATACCCACAGGGTCGTTTCCTATCTTTTCATTTGAGCACCACTTGCTCAATAGATTATTTTAGTAAATAGAAGAAAATTGAATAATCGGCAGAATTATAAATGAAGTTACTGTAACAATGAAACAAACAAAAGAAATACTAACAACTAGCTCGAAAAAAAAAACCCACAGAGGATTTATTTTACTATAATATATCGATATATTAATGCCAATGTAGAATAGTATGCGTAATATAGCTAAGGTTTACTGCTTTGTTTAATTTAATTAGGAGAAGTAGAACTCTCTTTCCAAAAAAACTTCCATTGAAAAAAATTAAGAAGGCTATTAAAGTTGATCTTCTTATTTAATTAAATAAAATATAAACATATCTATATTTTATTCAAATATTTTGATGGTTTCCTACTTCATCCCTGATCATAGCAAATAGGTTCTATATATGTGATGACATTTTAAAGTCTAAATTATACCCTTAATTCACAAAATTTTATCGTGATTTAGTCCATATAAACTTCATTTCAAAATGTTGTCTTTTTTTCCTGAACCAATTTCGTTTTTTTGTCTAATTAATGCAACAGAACCTCTATGAAATTACTGAAATTAACAAGTTCCCACGCTCCTACTGAAGGGATTGAAATTTGTTAATCTAAACACATTCTTTTAAAAAAATTCGTAGGATTCCTTCACCTAAATCGACACGTATAATGAAACCACTATCAGAATATCAAAGTATATACAGACCGGTCAAATGTTTATGTGTCTTTTTCAACTCATCTGTCGTTCTGCTAAGTGACGTACTTCCTCGCTATTTTCTTGTACATAAATTATGTGTCCAGGGATATAATAATGCTAAGTTTAAAATGTCTTCTCTCTCTTCGACCAGGAAACTGCTAAAAATTATGTGTCTGCCTCATGCGCATATATGCAGATCCTTCAAATTTTGTGACAGTAGTTTTCTACATAAAGTACTTTTTGAAACAAGAGTCGGAACTTTTGAAAGATATTCTTAAGAAAAAAAAAGATTCATGATTCGCGTTCAAAAAATTAAGTTCAGAAAGTAAATGAAGCAAAAGGAACACTAATGAAGACTGATTATAGAGAATTGGATTAAAAATTCTTAATGGAGCTCAGAAATATTTGGAATAATCATTTATCACCACGCTCAAAAACTATTAACTGTTTTGAAGCATTAATTATGAGCCGTTTTATGAAACTAATCAACTTAAATTGATTCGCCAAGAAAAGAATTTGTCTGAAAAATTTAAAAATTCAATTCGTTCGAAATCTATTATATTACGCAATTATTTTCAAGCTACTATTAAAACAACCATTAGTGACCATTATTATTATAACCATTTAGTAAAAAAATCCTGGAAAATGTGCAGGAATATGAATAGTAATAAATGTGTAAATATTTAAAAGAATAAAATAAATAAATAATAGCAACATTAGTTTAAGTTTTGAGAGAGTAAATTGTAAATAAACTTCTATACTAAAAATATACATTGTAAAATAGGAGCAATAATTTTTTTAAATGTATTAACAACTTAACAACATAATACAGATTAATTTTATTTTATACAATAACGATAGATGATTTATAGATTCTGATAAAAAATTAAATTAAAAGGATCAATGAAAATAGATTGTATCAACTGATTATTAGAATACCGATTTGAAACTATTGCAGGATTGTTTGGGGATAAATCTTTTTATTTAGAATTCAGTGGACGAGGATGACTCATTCACTAGAATCTTATTTTTCAACCTTCCACATAAATGTGAAAATCTGATTATTTTTAAGCTTGAATAGGGTTTAAATCCAAAACTTCAAAAATTGGACCAAAACTAGTGAAATTCCCATTTTCTGTTAACGATAAAATTGATTTTGGGAACTGGGGACAGGAAATAAAAAGTCAATATATAGTAATTAAAAATCACATTAATAATTTGATATGATAATTTTTTGTATTTGGTATTTACATACTTTCATTTTATTTTATTTTTTACCAAGTTTAGAGAGATAGAATTTTGTAATTAATTTTATATACAAGTTCTGATTTTAAAATTTCCCACACTAGAGTATTCTTGATGATAATATATTTTTTACGAGTCTTATTAATTATTCATTAGCTAATCGACTCATTTTCGTATTCGTGGTGCCATCTAATAGAGATTTCAGCAAAATTCATTTCTATTTTCGTATTAATTAAAATGCAATTTTAATCAATCATAATTTTTGGCCTGCATAGTAAAGTTTATTATTTATACATTGAATCTCTTAATGTTGTATTGCAAAGGGGGAATATAATTATAATATTTTTGATAGTATAGGTAAAAATGTATTCATTCGTTCATAAAATTTTTATAGTAAATGAATATTTTCTTATTTGTAATATACTTAATTATAAAATGCATTTTCTTATTGCAGGATACAGGATCCTCTTTACTGTTAAGAAATACATATGCAAAAATAAAGGGTTTAGACAATTTCAGCTAAAATCAACCAATTTTTTGAAATAGAAATAAAGTTCAATATATGTATTAGATGGAAATCAAAAGTAAAAAATATACCTTATTGAATACCTTATTCACTTATAGTTAACACCGAGTTGGTTTTTGATTTATTTTTTTGTAATTACAATTATGTAATGCCATTCAAAATGAAAAAAAAAACATTTCAAATCGATAAAGAACAATTAAATCGTCAATTTAAAATTTGATAGTGCTCTTATAATATTTTCACACGTACGTATTAAACTAATTCTGGTACAAAAAATTAATAAAAATATTTCTTAATTATTGTTTCCTAATGTTTCAAAAATTACTTTCGTTTAGTCCCTAATTCATTTATTTGAAATCCAAACATAGAAATATATTCACATTTAATTATTCTACTAGCAAATTATTAAGTTTTCAGTAAATAAAAATAACCTTTAAAGAATAAATTAGAATTAAAAAATTCAGAATTCGAGAAGCACTTAGAAAGATGGTAAAAAATTTATAAAAAAATTACATCGTTGCAAACATGAAACGAAATAAATTAAATAAAAATCTATGTAAATAAAAACGAGTGCTTGTCTGTATGTCTCTTATGCGCTGCTCTACCTCTCATCCGATTGTGATAAAAGTTCAACAAATATTACTTGCACTTAAGGGATGGTTATAGGCATAATACAAACATCTAAAGTATAAATTTGTTTTTCTGATCTATTTAACACATCTATTAATCATGGATTAACCACTAAATAACTCACCAAGGAGACGCAACATATTCAGTACAGATGCTAAATTAATTAAAACATTAATACTTCGTAGCTATTGTATGTAAATGAAATGTAAGTTTTTCCTTTCTAATAGTTTTATTAGAGATTATGCGAGAAAGTTTCAGCGGAACCAATCCTATAAATTTTAAATTTTAATAAAAAATTTAATAAAATTCTAGAGTTTTTTGCACTAACTTCAGAAAATATTATAGTACAAATAATTTTGCATCATCTTAGTTTTCAAATTTTTTTTTCAAATATATTAACGGTTTTATGGTATAAATATATTTTCTACATTTTATCAATTTTAAAATAATATATTTTAATCACATTTTTTAACATTAAACTTGAGAATACAGGACGAATATTAAATGAATCAGGAGATACAATAAATAGTTTCTTTCATTACCATTCTGAAAGAACGCCAAGCATCACAATTCAAAAAGAGTATTGAAATCTAATACATAAAAATAAATATTTGTTTGTAGAATAGAATCATAAAAATAGAATAAATAATATTTATGCTTCTCCTTTTTATATCTTTTCGTTTCAATGTATGTATTCATTACCTCCAAGAAAATAAATATCATTCTTAATTAAACAAGATAACTTTTCAAATTCTAAACGACACTTCCAAGATTATTTCTTCTGCAGCAGCAACACGTCGGGTATAGTATACATAGAATTTTCTGCCACATTCAATAGATTAAAAAAGATAGGCTTAAATTAATATTAGGTTCGAAAGTTAAAAAACATCAGTGTATGGATTTGAAGTGAAATTCAATTCTCAACTGTGATAAAAATTATACAGCATCCATCGGCTTGATATAAGTCAAAGTTTAGCTTAGTTATATTAATACGTTTTAAAGCAACACTAGGGTTATTTTAAACCACTTTCAGAGAGCAAGGATGATATCTCAGCTAGTAACCCCCTCTTCAAACTTTCGCACCATACCAATGTCGAATACATTTGACCGCGAATGATTTAACGTGAACCAAATCTGCTTACATGATGATATTTGAATGGAATCCTGTCTCGAACTGGTATAAGACAAGAAAGTAGTTTTTTTGTAATTTGAGAGGAAATTTCATTCTAACTACATGTTGATTAGACATTAAACAGTGACTAATTAAATAAATTTTAGTTTTCTGTCGCATTTAATTTTTAATTTTTACAATTGACAAGTTTTAATAATTAAAACTGTTTAGTTTCAATCTGGAGCAGTTTCTATAATTATAAATAAAGCAATATATTGCTCTGTAGTAGGCTTATCGATTTTCAGCTTACTATCGATGATCTATATATGTCCCTTTAGATAACGACACTACATTGCAACATGGATTAAAGCATCAAATTTGATAATATTTCAAGGAATTATATGCAATTAGAAATTAGTCAGGGAATTTTCATGACATATATATTATAACAAGTATAATTTGAAATCTGTCCATGTCTGGAAACTAGAAAAAATATCGTTTATATTCAGAAATTTTGTTGAAATAAGGAGTAAATTATGTATACGAGGCTAGAGTAGCTTTATTGTTAATAAATTTTTACAAAACTGGTCTCCTTCTCATCTGTTTATGATGCAATTCCATATCACCAAAATCCAGTTTTTAAAGGAATAAATATTGGGTTATCATTAATACATTAGCATGCCATTATTATAATCGAAACGCATCAAAAGCGAAATGTAATCAATTGCTTTCCCTTAATTTGATAGCCGAAAGATTTGATTAGTGTGCTACATTTTGAAAGAATTATATGACATTTCTGTGTAAAATCTCTCAATTACTGTTTATTTCCTTGTAAACATGATTTAGATTTTTTATTTATTTTGGAGCTTTTTTATGGTGAGAGTCTTGTTTTTCTAGTAAATCCATTAAATATGATTTTATAAGAAAAATTCTAAATATTTGAATCGTCCAAAAATTTATAATTTTATTTCAAAATAACATCAATATTGAGATTTTATCACATTATGCCTGTTCAAAGAACGAGATGTAACTAAAATTTCTAAATGAAGCTTTTTTTTCACTTTTCAAGTTTTGAGACCCAAATATTTTATTTGAGAAAATTTTAATTTAACTAATAGCAAATACTTTTTCATTAAAAATTATATTCAAAATCATTTCTATCCTATTTCGACAAATTTTATTGTATAATTTTCCTTTCAAAAATTCCTTTAATGTACTAATATAGCATTTTGAATACATATTATTAAAATCATTTTGATCTTTTTATTTTCTAAAAGATTTATTAAAAATCTTCAAAAGCTGTAACTGATATTCTGTAAGTGAACCCTTTCCCTGGTTGTCTGTACATCTGTAAAAGATTGTACATGATTGGCAAATGGTTCTAATTTATATGCTAATATAACCAATAATTATTTGATATAAATATTCAATATAATGAACAATCATTTGATATAAAGATTTAATATAATGAACATCATTTTATATAATGATTCAATATGATGAATAGTTATTTGAGATAAAGTAATTCAAAATAATAAACCAATGCTCAACAAATTTCCCTAATAATAATGTATTCCTAAGGGAACTTATTCTTTTTATCTTTAAAAAATTGTACATGTTAGACGAACAATTCTGATTCTGATACATACACATGAGTGCAATGAACTATTAATTTTGATAATGCATTTAATTATAATCAATACACACTGAATTTATCGAATATATATCTCTTAGTTAATTTCTTTTATTGAATGACAAAAAGTTCATTCCGATATGCCTTTCACTGCCAGAAAAAAATAAGGAGAAATGCATTGTCGATTGTTGCATTATGACATCAGTCAGAGTAACTAGCCGAGATTTCGGTGCCGATGGGTCTCTGTGTGACCACCCCTTCTTTGGTCATCAATCATCCCTCGACCCATCGTTCTTCATCAGTTCATCCCTCAATTCTGAGCAAAATAGAAACCGTGAAAAGAATAGGTTATGTCGCGATACGAAAAAATAACATTAGCCTCGAAGTAGAGTTTTCTGCAGTAGAAGGAAAATATATTTCTATATCATTATTGCTGTTTAATTGAGAGGGAAATTAGTTAATGCTATGTCTCTTGTTTTAAAAAAAATAATTCATTATACTATTTGCTGGGATTGAGAAACATGAATTTCGTTGAATTGGTCAACTATAATATCTGGGTGGAAGTTAAATACTATATATACTGCAAATAAAAATGGAAGTAAAAATCTTACTTAGGTGATAATAAATAAAAAAATTATATTACAAATTAAAGAGCAATTGGAAATCCTAGTTTGGAAATAATGTCCAAAGAAAGCTATTTTTAATTTTATTACTTGTAAAGACAGGCAACTGGATGTTTGAATGATGAGTATGTTTTTAATTTCAGCATTATTTTAGTCTGAAATCAAAGTAAATTTACAGGAAGATATTAAAAACTAAGAAAACAATTTACCGAAATGAAACAGAAGTCATGAAAAAGTACTTTTTTTTGAATTTTAAAATGATATAAAAACAATTTATTTGAGGCAATACTTTTGGAAGACATGAGAATTAGTTTTCCTTAAACATTCCCTAAAACATTTTAAGAATTTTATGTCCACCTGCACATAAAATTGTGCACTTTGATTAAGGCATCGAATGCCTTGATTAGTATTGATGAACAATAATTACGAAGTATAGATTATTGGCATGAATGCGCAATTTTTACTCATTCTATTGTAAGAATATTTATTTTTTACATCCATTTGCTAACTATTTGAAACTGAAATTTGTCACAGAATTATAAATGTAATTGCAAGATCACATTCTGAATTTCATTGTTTAATGTGATTGCGATTGCGAGTTCACTTGAAAGTGAACGATCGAAGTGACAGGTGCTCACCCTCAGACATATTGGGTTCAAAATCTGATTATTTACAATTTAAAGGATAAGACCTTATGTTTTAATTTTATTCACTTAAGTCTATGATTTTTGTATATATTGAATTTATTTGTATTCGAATAGTAAGACAGACAGAATTATTCGTAATTCATTTCATTCTAACTTTAATAAAAATCAGCAAATTTGATCATAAGTTCATACTCCTCCTCACATTCTTCTAGCTGAAATATCTTTGATTTATCGATTTCACAGAAAGTAAGATAGATGGACAGACATGATAACAAATATTTCATCAACATTTGAAAAAAAAATCCTTTTTCATCACGGAAAGGTTCAAGAGAAAACTTATACTTATTTCTTTCTAAAAAAATTTCAATATTTTGAGTCTACTAAATGAAAATTATTTCTTAACTCTTCTAGATGAAATGCTTTGAGTAAGAAATCTCACTGAAA
>JAPMOQ010048154.1:104345-198370 GCA_026543055.1 Argiope trifasciata
CTCTTCTAGATGAAATGCTTTGAGTAAGAAATCTCACTGAAATTTTCGTACTTGGTTACTAAAAATGGCAGTTTAATAATTTCTATATGACTTCTAGATGAAATGCTTTGAGTAAGAAATCTCACTGAAATTTTCGTACTTGGTTTACTAAAAACGACTGTTTAATAACTTTATTTCTTTTTTATTTCACAAGAAATCGTACAAACTGTTGTTATCTTAATATTAATATAATGAACAATCATGAAAGATAAAGATGAACAGAAACATTAACAACAAAATCAAAAACGTATTCTTTCATGATACACTATTGAAGAGAAATTTCTGTACAAAGAGAAAAATGACAAATGATATTCCCCCCCCCCCAAAAAAAAAAATTGTTGTTTCCGAAAGGTTTCTTTTCGGGAAAAAATGAACAATCAGGAGTTGAGGGGGGAGGAATCCATTGTTGATAATTGTTTTATGGCATTAGTCAGGGCGAGTAGACGAAATCGGGTGCCGCGGAGTCCTATCTAATTATTTTAGTCAGTCATCAATCATCTTTATCCTCATCGTTCTTAATAAATTTCTCCGAACATTCCGAATGAAAAATTAAAGCGCGAAAACAATCAGTTAAGATGTCAAAACAGATAAACTATATTAGTCCTGATTTGAGATTTCGTAAGGTAGACGAAGATATTCTCCTGTTTTCAGATAAAATAAAGTCAGTTATTGTATTTTGAAATACGAGTAAAATATAAGTGATAATTGTTTAAAAAGGCCATTTATATTTCATAATCTTTTCAGGATTAATGACTTCAAATGTTACATTGTCTATTTATGGTAAGTGATAGTATGAAAAATATGATTTTTAGCTATACACTATTTTTAATACATTTTTATTTTATATTATTATATATTCCATATTATTCTTATCTTTTTATTTTAATTCAACTTTATAAAATCTATTTTAAAATTTCGGTAGAAAATATTGGATAAGTTCTTTCACAATGACGGTGTTATTTTTGTAATCATTTTTTAGCCACACAAACCTATAATTTTTCAATTTTTAACAAATTTTGGATTTTTAAACAAAATTGTTTATTTTAATTTAGTTATTATGATATTGCAAAATTAAAAGAAACGCTTGGGCTAGATTTGTAATTTTGAATTGCAGTCAGATGATTAATTTCAAAGACTTGAACTAGAACTCCTTTTTCAAACTTCCAGAAGAGGACATTCATTTAACCAATAATGATTAGTTTAACGGGATATTTTAAAATCTATTTTACGCCAAGATTAAAAAAAATTATTATTTGTTTCCAATTTTTTTCCAAAGCTATTCACATAATTTAAAAATTAGATAAATATGAAAAAAAGTCATTTTTTCATTTTTAACACCATGAGGAAATATATTTCTTTAAATCCTCTCAATTTCTGCCACAAATTATTATGAAACATATCAATTGTGAATAATAAAAATTCAGATAATATTCTCTTGCAATAAGTTATTTGTATGGTTATTAGTATATTCCACTGTTAAAAAACATAACACATTTCTATCTCTGAAAAAAAGGCTCGAAGAGGTGCTTAGGGCGCGTAAGTGATATAAGGTTGAGAAGCATCAGTTAAAAGATTATTCTGTGCTCAATCGTAAACTTAGTCAGTGCCAACATTAAACAGCTACTTATAAACGCAATGCTCACTTTTGAAATATATTTAAACACATTGATGAGATAATTTCAATGAGCATATTAAAAAAGGGGGTCTATTATCCCTGATTATCTTCCACATTGGTTACTCATAGGTGTTAAATGATGACTTTACCAAGGTGGATATGAATAAAAATTATTTAATCTAGAGACATATTTTATCTAAATAAATCTGTAATAATGAAAAGACAGTCACAATTTCAAACAGATTGGAAATTCTTTTTTTCTTGTCAAATTCTATTTGAAGTTAATTATTGGAAATTATTAAAAAAGAACTACAATTTCGAAATATTAGTTATTTAAAATTTAATAAAAATTAAGAAAGTAAAAATATCCTAAACTGCACATATTTTTTCTTCCTATATTTGGTATATTTTTACAATTTTACCATTCCCCAAAACTGTTTATGGAGAAAAAGACACCATACATACATTTAAACTAACTTTTTATGAAAAATTATGCAAACTTTAAAAGTTTTCTAATAGTTTATCTTCGGATAATATGTGGGAAAATCCAGATTGTTGTTAATGTCACGCAAATTATGCTAATAGAGAAAATGCAAATTAAATTTCTCAACTATAAGGCTCGAGTATAATTCGTGCATAGAATGATTATACTTTTTAAATAATTAGCTAAGATTTAGTTATTTACCGATTTTAAAATTCCATAATAATTATTTATTTTATTTTTTAAATATATGAACATATACATTATTTATTTTTAGATATATGAATATGAATTTCAAATATATGAGTTTATTGCTGAAATAATATGATATTTTCCTAAATGAAATTTATTAATCTAACTTGGAGATAGAAAAATTTGTGAAACAATCGATGCATTTTTTTCACATAATCAAACAGAATTAAAGATAAGTTTTAAAACTTTATTATTAATAAAACAAATTTTTACAGAAACTCTAAAGAAATTATTACCTTTTTAATAAAAATAATAATTTTTCAAGCAATCAGTTATTACACATTAATATTTAAAATTCTGAGTTTTTTCTACAAATAATATTTATAATAGGCAAATAAATATTTCTTACTACATGAGGATTTATACATTTGGTGCTCTATTAAATAATAATAATTAAACATAATTCAAAAGCATTTATTTACGAATCGTTTCAATGTTCTTCTGTAGATTTAATCCTTTTTCCTATAATAAGACTTTATAATTGCTAGTAAATATATCCTTGACAAAGCATTAGAAAAACAAAAATTGTTAACAGAACCAGGCGGTGAAAAAGATTGCAAATCTTATCACAAGATCATTTTAAAGGAAGATCAAGTAATTTCATGTATATGAGAAAAATACATGAAATTATATAAATGATGTATCAACCTAACAACATACATTTTAAATTATTGCTAACTTGTAATATACTATCTGAAAATCAGTAATAGATATTTCAACTTTCAAATAAAAATAGCTAGCGTTTTAATCAGTAATTAATAGGGATTGTTATTCATATGTTCATATTTTTCAATCATTCTGAAGAAAGAAAATGTATTAACATTTGGTTTTAATTTTCAAAGCAATTGTTTTGAAAAAATGTAAAGCAGTAGAGATCTCAGCATACTAGGTTCAGTACACTTTAGCGTTCCTCAGGTATCGACAGGGCACTGGAGTCTTTTAGTTTGTTCTTTCTGCCTTTTTGCAGATGATATGAGAATTTATCATGACTTTTAATCATTTTTCATGGTATTATACAGAAAAAGTTTCATAGTTCTAAGTTATTAGAAAAGATTTTACAACAAAATGCATCTAGAACGTCCGCTGGTGTCGTTTCTATAACTAGGCAATTTATTTTTATAAATAGCTGCGGTTCAACAAAAAGTAGATACATTAGTAAAACAAACTTTCCAAGACTATCATACATTTGTCTAACCTTTTCAGACCAGAAATTTTTAAAAACTGAATAAAAAACCTTATTTCAAGATTTTTTACCTTTGCTACGTCTCAGTAGCTCGAGGAAATAGTATTTGTTGATCAATCAATTTTAAGTCCCATAATTTTAAGGTACACATATGCGCACCTCAGATCTCATGTAGGGTAAAGTATCCCCGACGAAACAATTTTTCTGGTTATTTAGCAGTTACTCTTTTTCTATTTTAAGGCTTTATAAATGAAAAAAAATACAAAATTTATTTCATTAATAATGCATTAAATCTTATTTTAGATAAGATTTCAAAAAATATTAATATTACATAAGAAGATATTGCATTTTGAGGAAATCCTCGATTTGCAACTTGGGTATTCACACTTTGATGCATTTTTATCGCTTATGCATTGTTGTAGATGGCATGGCATATAAAGTCTTATTTCTTTTAATGGGGGTAAAAAAATGGTACCCCCATGGCTCTTTTGTGGTTATTTTCATCAGATGGTGGTGATGAAAACTCAAAAGGCCTTTTATTTACATTTCCATCATTTGATTACCATTCTTCTATTAATTTGCTTCCACCCAAATATTTACTCGTTCTTGGTGATGAATAGATTTTCTTCATATTTCAAAAGAGGATGAATTATATCCATTCGAAATTGCTATAAAGTCATAACATTTTGGGGTTCATTCCTAACAGCCCTACTTGTTGCGTTGCTACTATTCAAAAATATATCCAGTAATCGGTAAGTACTAAATCTAAAAAATGCGTGAATACTAGAATTGGACATTTTTATATGCAAAAAATGCTGTAATATGTAAAATAATGGCAGATGCCTGCCATGTGCCTATTATATGCTTTTTCAATAGCATATTATTTTACATCAGCTTTTTGTTTCAGTTATTTTGAACATTCTCTGCCTGTTCCAGTTGATTCATTACCTTTATATGTGGATAATAGTGTCACGGATTTACTATTTTTCTACTTGATAAGGCACATTTTGTTATCATCTGTGACACATTCTCCTCTTTTAATACATTTATCAGATTTCCTTACTTTCGATGCACATAAAATTCTATTTTTCCCCTAAAAGTACTTTGTTTTAAAAATTCAACAATCTACTTATGAGTTAAAGCCACTTTATGTGAAAAAATATTGATATTAGCTTAAAACATTCTATATATTATATACATAATGTCGGATTGAAATATCAAATAATGATTAAAGTTATAAAATTAAATTTCTTACTCAAGTTAAAAATAAATATTTTTAAATACCTTGTCCTTGAATATATTGTATATATAATATATTCAAGGACAAGAAATGATCATTTGAAAAGAAGCGCTCAAAATGTAAACATCACGATGGAGCGGAAGCAGTCAGATAATGGGCGAGATTTCGACTGATGTAGACATATGCGCACTTTAGTTAAATTTACATTTTCTCCGACTCTGATAATAAGATATACTTTGGCAATAACTTTAATCGGACATTAATTACTTTATTAAAAGTATACAAGAGTTTATTTTGATAATAATTATTTAAAAATGTATTTATATTTTCTGTGTTCTCAGTTCAATGCCGTTTTTTATATTTCTAATAAATAGCGAAGGATAAGAAAAAATACCAAACTGTAGTACTATTTATTGATGAAAAATGCAGGCTATATTCCTAAATGTTGAAATTCATGCATCTTTTCGTTAAAACTTTACTTTCCCGGATAAGAAAAACGAAAACGGTTGTAGGTACACATATGTGTACCTCAGAACTGAAGATGCTATCCTTGAATGCAATATGATTGGATTCACTGTGGAAATGAATTATTTATACTAAAATTGCCATTGTTTAAATGATATTTTTATATAGCATTTACTTATCTGCTCATAAAAAGAATTTCATTCAATTTTCTAACTTTATTCAGAGAAGACACCTTGAAACGAAAGCTCAGAGAAAAAAGTCAAAGCCCTGATGAAATTGTTAATCTGCTGCTAGAACTATCTGAAAATTAATTGGATGGCGATGCGTTGTCTTGTTCTAATTTCGATTCTGAGGAAGACATAAAACTGCATGAAAGGGAAGAATTTAAAGGAAGTGCAAATAAAATTGACCCTATTCCAGTAATAAATGAGGAATTTAAAGAAATTACAAATTCGCTAAAACACAAAAAGTGTGAAATTAGATTATAACTGAAATGCTACTATGTCTATTGCATGAAAATAGTATGATTCAAACGTATGGGAAAAACTGAACATCACGTATTCATTACAAATGAGGTATGCACTAGTCTTAAAAATGATAAATGACAATGAAAAACGCATTTTCACTACTTTGCTTATTATACTAATATTTATAATTATTATTTTATTTCGTTGCACAAGATAAAATAGTTCGTTTTTCTACAGTTTTCTATGATTTAAAGGGTCATAATATATGATGAAAATATGAAATAATTTTAAAAGTCTGAACACTAAACCTATTGAATAGTAGTCTTACAATTATTTAGCTATCACAATTATTTTGTATATTTTATATCATGGTGCCGAAAAGACACCGGAGGATGTTTAAGGGTGAAATCCCGGAAATTCTAAGGAAATCTATTTCATTTAGAGCCTTCTAGAAAATCTATTTATTAATTTTGTATATTCTTCCAATCTCCACAGAACTCGTACAAATGTAGAAGATTTCACTAATTTCAGAGTCATTTGTCAACGGAGGACATTTTGGGTGAATTATGAGATTGCGTGACAGAGAAGGTAAAGAGTAATTAAGGGTTTAGGGTAAGCAAATGACCACAATGAAGTTAACGAGAATCTGATGTTAGTACTCTGATACTAAGTCAAGTTAATTACAGCAAGACTTGGAGTAGTAAACTTGACTGGGAAAGAGAAGACTACATTTTGCATTTTTTGACAATTATAGATGTTTCTCTTTGTGCATTTCATCTACGCATAGTATAAAATGATGTCACCTGAAAGCGTTTGTATACTTGAAAGAGAAAAACTCGAGTAATACTGAACGGGTATTGGAGAGATTTGTACCATCTTGTAGAGCATTTATTGGGGAAGGTTAGAGTGTATTGAAAAGATGTCAAAATAAAAAAAAAGATTTAATAATTGTGATTTTAACTATTTTCCGTCTATGATTCGCGCATATGTAAAATAGCAGTATCATTGCTTTGCACTTATCCAGGCACGTTCGAAAACCTCAAACAAGCGCAAATAGCGAGAGTTGTGGTATGCATATGCAATATAATTTTGGTTTATGTCTGATTGTAAATAGTGACTCAAAACTCATTTTGTCCCTCCCCCCTTAAAAAAGAATTCCAAACTTCGCCGGAGCACTTTTAAAATGTTTTTCTCATGGATTAATTTATATGGCCATTTCTAGAATTACATCCAAACAAAATCTTTTTGTCGTGGCGCCATGTAGAAAAACAGCAGATATAGTTTACAAAGAAATATTATGAAGATACCTGAATTTTGTTTTCATATCAGGTTATTAATAAACAAGGGCGGAACAGGGGGTGCAATGATTTATTTGAATATTTTTAAAATTTAAAACAACTTATCTACTGTATATTTTTAATTTATTGTTTTGTCTATGAATATATCATATATTTACCATTTTAACAGTCTAAATATTTCTGAATGGGTACTTAAAAAATTGCTCATAATTATTTTTGATGATTTCTAAATGCACTTTTTTATGTGTGATATGCCTGTGTCAAATTGAGTGGTAGCTAGAATTAAGTTTAAAGCTAATTTTTCCTCTTGGATGTTATGACCCGGGCAGCGCTTTGCGGATATTGCTGGTATAAGATAAAAAAAAACTCAGTAAACAATTCCAGAATGTTTTAGCGCACTTAAAATCCATTTCTGAGTCATTGTATTTAATTTTATCAATTTTTAAAATTATTTAATCAAAATTCTTTAATCTTTATGTACTTCTTCGAATCTTTCTACTTAATTGCATTCTTTTGTATTACATATTCGTTAAAATAATAGCTACATAATAATTTCTTGTCTCATATTTTTTAAAATCAATCTTATTTCAGCGTTATCTAAAATAATATTAATTTGGATTTAAACAACAAACAATTTGGATTCATAAGAAATATAATGTTTAGTGCTAACAAAATTCGCTATAAAGTTACTTTAGCAGAAAACACAATGGAATAATTAGAACTCAGTTGTCGTTTTATCACACAAACTTCACTGAATTTCAAACACTTATCCATAAATTAAAAATTAATTTGTTATTGGTTTGGAAAAAACAATTTTACTTCTTCTTCTTGTATACAGCCGACCACCCCCCCACCACTGAACGTAGCAGTATCGACAGGATTTGTTGTGGTCGACTAAAACAATTTTAGTATGTTTTATTTTATTTTATTTTTTATTGAAAGTATAATATAGTAGAATATTGGTAATCCTAAAGTGCAAATACTATGCAAAAACTATTGGTAAAATTTAAATTTATAGAAATATTGAGAAATATATATAAAAATGTATGGAAAGATAGGTAATATATATTATTATGGACTTATTCTTCCATCGGGGTTCGTTCTGATTTGTTGGTTTATGCTGAAATAAACAGACCTTCAGTATAAAACAAGATGACGTTTATTAACACAAAAGACATGAGAACACAGACGAAAAACATATGTACAGCAGAGACGGAGACAGTCAACACAATAGCTACCGCTACAAACAGTACTCTGCAAATCGTAATCGGTAGTAATAACTGTCTTATCACACAAAACGAACAGGCAGAATTCAGCAGCAGAAGGAATTTTCTAAGCTTCACTCTACAGGTTTCTCCAAACAGCTGCAATTCTCCATTGTCTCCTCGCATTAGCCGTGTCCAGCTTTCGACACGCTACTTACTACATGAACACCTACTCCTTACAGGTATACTGCTTCCACAAAGAACAACAGGATTTAGGACACAGATCATTTCAGCAATTACCGTTGCTTCGTTTTCCTCGCGACGATTCGTTTCACATCTCTAACTCACTAGCAATTTTTGCAGCTTGAGAGTGCCGGCATTTTACATCTCCCGGTAGGGGGGGGGGTTTGAAGGTTCAGGAAGAATAAGGAGTATCTCAGTTCTTATTGGAAGAATCGTTAAAATTCTCGAAGTTTCCAGCAATATCTATTATGTAACCAAAGTGGCCAAATCCTTCAGGAAGTCACCAAATGGTCTACATGATTGTCGTTAAGCTTTCAGATTACTGTTGTGGCACCCGATCAGTGCCCACAGAGTTGATCGTAAAACGATTTTTTCAGTGATTTAATGATCTGTTATGGGAAGCAGCTCTACAGGTTTGTAACAATATTAAATGAAAATATTAATTCACGAGACCCATATCAATCATAAATAAATTTATGATAAAAAAATCATTAATTTGTGATTAACAAAAGGATAAGAAATTACAGTTTTTTGGAGAAAAGCTCAGAAAAGTGCGTGTCTTAATACGATGGAAGCATAGATTTAACTATGCTTCCATCATAGTTTCGTTTAAATTGCTTTGAGCATTTGAGATAAGCTCCATTATCCTAACTTAAACACTCTTGGAAAATTCTTTCTGTTCCGTGGTGGTGAATTGCAGTTTTCTATACATCTTAAGTGCATCTTGGAAATTAAGGTTGTGAAAGTATGTAAATGTTAAATTACTGTGTATCATTAAGTAACATAATATTAAGTAATTGTTATATAACATTATATAATATTAAGTACAGGGTGTTCATAATTAAAGTGAAATTAAGGGTGTTTATAAGTAACGGTGTTCATAATTTCATTAACTTTTTGAAATGGTTATAAAAGAAAAGCTACTGGACTCAACTTTATCAAATTTTGTAATGGTTTAAAAAAGGTTGCGGGAATTTCCCCCTCCCCCATCGAAAAAATAAAAACCAGGGGAGGGAATGGCACCAGATGCAATATTATTTAAAATAGGATAAAATTTGTTTAATCGTTCCTGAAAAGCTTTGCAAAATATATTCAATGTGGTTACCAAAATGTTTTAAAAGAAACTTAAATTGTCTTACTGCGTTATCAGCAGCAGCTCTTAGTATATCAGGAGGAATATTAAGCACATGTCGATGTACCGAGTATTTCAGATCCGCCAAATCATCATAAACAGTGCCTTTGAGATAACATTGAACATACTTTGTAACCAGTTTTAGAAACAAATAAACTCATTTTATTCTATTTTTCTTAACAATATTGCATAAAACACCATTTCCACACAGGTGGTGAGGGTTTTTTTTTGTGGAAAAGAAATTTCCATGGCCTTCTTTAAACCATAACCAAGTTTGATAACATTTGATCTACTTGTTTTCCTTTTATGACCATTTCAAAGTCCAGCTTTAATTATAATTATCCAGTCTATAGCATTATATAATATTTATACTGATATACCATTAAATAACTGATTGAATTTCATTAATTTTTTTGCATAGTGATGCTGTAACTTCTTTCAGCGATTCAGCAAATTCTTCAGCAAACTCATACGCATTCTTTAAAATTTCAACTTATAATGTGCTACACCTTAAAAATCTGAGTTTTATCAATGTAATTTGGTACAAGTTGCAGTAGGTACACATTAGAAAGTATACATTTAAAACATTTTAACGACCTGCTAATTAAATTCAATTTTAAAAATGTACAGAAAAGAAGCCGAATTCCTTAAAAATGCATTTTTAAATAATGCAAAAATTATGTTTACGAGATTAGCAGAAACGACAGATCTTATCTATTTCTATAGATAAGCAACCATCTGTCAAATGTAAGTCAACTTTCGAGTTCGATTAGGCTTTCTGTTTGATACATAATTATTATACTTCCTTTTTTCAGACTGGATGGAGTATTTGATGACGCAGTAAGTGCTTTACAGGATAATTCTAGTAATATTTTGCAAATCCTGATTATTAAAGTACTGACTTATTGACAAAATGTGCACAGTCGTAAACCTTCGTATAGCGATTTGTTTATGTTCTGTCATTTCACAATAAATAATATCGCGCTCGCGCATCCGCGCACACACACTGATATACATTATATCAATACTATATTTCTAATGATAAAGTAATTAAATAATTATTTTAAACTCCTTCATATTTTCCATGTCAAGGGATAAAAAATATTTAATTACCTGCACTCTGAATAGTCAAGACAATTTTTCAGACCATCCCGTTTCATTTTTTGTACTTATGCTTTCCTTATATGTCTGCTACATATTACAAAATATTTGAACGCTTATCTGCCAGTTATTAAATATTATTATCTTTGACTTGAAATTAGAATCCATTGATTACCTACAATTTTCTTCCAAATTGGAAAATTAGCATTTTATGTTTTTCCTTAATTCATGGATCCAGTGCCAAGGATATATACAAAAAACAGAAGAAGACATTAGCAAATTTCTTTCAATTTTTGAACATCGCAACATGCAATCAATATTTAACTTGCGATGGAATACGGTTTTACAATTTTTGTGGCTAATATTGTTTTGATTAAGAATAAGTTAAACAATATTTTTTGAATTTTATGATAATATCATTTCTTATACTTGAGTATAAGGTATTGATACAAAGAATTTGGGTTTCTTAAGGAATGAGAGAAGGGGGAAACGGAAAATCGAACCAATTTAAAATTCTTTAAAGAAAAGGAATTAAATAGCTTTATTTTACGTAACTTATAAATTCTGTAGCTCTTAAAATACCTTGCAAAGTAAATTTTAGAGAGATATAAGGAAATAATAAATAATAACAGGAATGAGTTTCCTAGTATTTCCAAGTTTTTTGATTTTTTAAATTAATCTCTTTATTTGTAGAAAAAATAATTGATAATTATACATAAATAGTTTTGCATGCATAACAAAGGATTGTTTTAATATTTTCTTTCCTATTCAAAAATCATTAAAGATAATTTTCAATTCTTTTTTTTAAATAACTAATATAACCGCACTAGAAAAGGAAACATAACGATTTCAGCTGTTAAAAGTAGATATTTTTATTCTACCATAATGTACAATAAAAATGTCCCTCAAGCATTGGATATCGGATTAATTTTAAAAGTACTTCTGATTTTATGAATCATAGATGAAGCAACTTAAATTTTAGAAATAAAATTCCAGGCTTCATGTTATATCAATTACACTAATTGAAGAGAAATAAAAAATCAGTACAAGAATATAAGTAATGAATATAAATCAGAACTAAATTAAAGCTTTACTTTGATTGAAAAATTCGTACATTTCTAAAAGTTTTTTTTTTCTGTTTCTACTTTATATCATGAATGTTTTCAAAATGATTTGTAGTTTTTATCACATTTGCATTCATTGAATGGTACTCATTTTTCTTTATTACAAATTCACGAATATAGTCTGTAATGCTGTTTTCTTGGTCAGCTAGTTTAATGATAAGGAAGAGAGATTTACAGATGTCTCTGACATGCTGAGTGGATGTCGACACAAAACCATCCTGACTTCACGTGTAATATCTCTGTTATTAATCGAGATTTTACCAAAGTTACAATCGTTTCAGGTCAAGTACCTTTGTTTTTGTCACCAGAAGGATCCAAATTCGTTGTCAAAGTTTTTCTTCAAGGGTGGAGATATTGGTAAATCAGAGCTATTGGTATTATGAATAAAATAATTGCTCGAAGATGAATTGTTATAGATTCGTAACATTATGCATACACAGCATCAGAGAGTTCTTTTATTGATGTATATGTTTTCTTCCCATTTTTAAGCGTTTTCCTTCCTTCTTTCGCATGTTGGTATACCGGAAAATGAATTAGCAGATAATCTAGTGAAAACTGCTACCAGTACATTAAAATCTCCTATTCCATTAAAAGATATTAAAAAAATCCACGTTAAATCTAGCCTTCATTTAAAACGGCAAACCCAGTGGCATCTTGGAGATACAAATAAACTTCAAACAATAAAACCTCTAATCAGTTATTTACCTAAACCTTATTTACCTAGTAGAAAATTTGATGCCATTTTCACCAGATTAAGAATTGGCTACCCATAAACATTTGCTGTTGAGGGAACACGTATTCCGATGTTCAGTATTTCAGTGTCCAATGATAATACTTCACATTTTAATAGAATGTCCACAGTTTAACAATGAACGAATTCGCTGTTTTCACTCTTACTTCATCAAATTAAAATGACATTTTTCATAAAATTCCCCATCCCCCACTTTTTATTTTTTAAAAATTGATTGGCTTTTACTTTTTGATTTGATTCTTAAATAATTTTTGATTGTGTTTCACGAAGTTTTTACATTTTCTTGGTTTTACAGGTTCACAGGTCCAGAAAAACGATGCAATTTAGAAAGAAATTTTTAAAACCATTAAAATATGATTAAATCTCGCCACATGTTTGACACAGTTTAATCAAAAACAGTTCTTGCTCCAATAAACTCCTTCAACCAACCATCCACTTTTAAGCGTTTTCATCCCTTTGTATTAATTATAATTGCTTCTAATAATCAAGAATACAACATGAAACAACAATTCGAAAATTTGATTCAAATCCTGAAATCCTGACACCTAAACTGGTTATATCAAATATTATATATATTTTTAATGTGTCTGAGGCTTCTGTTGTTTTTGCTGCTTAATCAGTTAATTGTTCTTGAGGAGTAAACTCGACATGGAAAAAGGTCAGCATTTTGCGTTATGAAAAGCTTATTCCTCAGGAGTAAAAAATAGTGACAACTTGCAGTTTGAATTACATTTAAAATAAAACTGAAAAACACGTAAATTGCAAGATGTTTAAAATATTTTTAGGTCAATTAGAAAACAAAGGAACAATAATAACAAAAAAGATAATTAATAATTATCATAAAAATGCATTTAATATGAATTTTTTTCTGAAAGGTATCGCTGTGTTGTATTAGTCATTACAGAAGCAAGAAGACAACCAACAATTTTTTTTGACTATTCGAAAAGTTCCATTGTGCTCATCGAAAAGCTCAACTGCATTGCCTAACAGCTAGTTAAATCTTCAAATAAATTTTATATGCTTCTTCTAGTTCATATCCAAAAAATATCTATTCGTTTAAGTAAATAAATAAATGTGATTATTGAAAGAAAAAAATTAAAGTCATTTCATTACAATATAATTTCGTATTATACATAATATACGTTTCATATTATACGTTTAGCGAGTATACTAGTCACAATTTTTTGCGGCACTAATGTTTCAAAGAGGACGAAATAGTTAATAGCTTAAATAAAATTTTAGCTATTGAATTTGATAATATAAGAAACAATGAAATCGACATTTAACTTCTTTTCTTAAGCAGTTTTTAATTTGGTTTAAAAGTTAGAGATGGAAATATACTATTTTTCTCAGTTAATAAGAAAAGAAACGCCATTCAGTTTTTTCAGACAGAACTTTCTGTCGCTTTTTTTTCTCTTTAGAATTGACTCTTTGAGCAGATACTGTGTTATTACTTTCGACAGCTAGAATCGGGACGAGAAAAGTCATTCTCTGCCATTTCTCTGCATCATCAGTTCTCCTTCTGATTCTTTTCATCCGTGTTCTTTCACTCTCATGCTAGTAATCGGATTCCATTCATAGTGTTACTCTTTACGAGATTCTCAAAGAATTCATTCTTGAAATGGATTGTTCTTTCATCACCACTTCGTTTCTCTTTGAAAATGCTAATATAGTTACCTCTTTTTTTCCTTCAATAATGATCACTCGCTCTTTTAGAAACACAGAAGTGCATGTGTTTAATATTTTAGAATCTGTCTGTCGGCCTAATTCAGTGCATTGGCCGATTTTAGACGATATCTTTCTTAGAAATTATTTTGCTTAGATTTTTGACTGAAACGAAGTTGAGAATATTTGAATACTTATAGTTTATAGTTATCTAATCCAGTTGTTGGATTTTTTAAATTTTCGTATTTCTCAAGAGAATTCTAGAGAATTCCTCATTGAAACAAATTTCAATAGTAAAGATATTTTTTTTTTCATAGAAAATTTTATTGTTATTTTTACCTATTTTTTGTTTTAAGAAAATTGTTCGAGATACAAAGGATCATGTTTTGGGTTTGATTTCATACGGCTTCTGATACTGAGGATAAATGAAAAAAATTGTACAAAAAAATTAATTAACAATTAGAAATTAAATCTCAACTTTTTTTTGTCAAAACTTCCAATTATCAAACATTTATCATTCTTTTTAAAATATTCATTTTCGTATATTGTTTTATGAATATTTTCAAAAAAGATTATTATTTCATACTTAACCCTTTTATTAAATGATACCCATTTTTACTTCCTCTTGCACTCAGTATAGAGAAAGTATGGTAATAATCCCAAACTTCTAACCCTGCTTCTGTTAAGAAATTCGAATTCCAATTTCTAAATCTCCCTGAAGTGGAAAAGTACATATTTGAAAAATGTTTGTCTGTTTGCAACGCAGGAAACTTAAAAATACTTCGAGATAAATATTTGAAATTTGGTGCAAATTTTACAAGGAATTGGTAGATTTTTAGTAAAATCTGTTAAGGGGAAATACGCGTATTCAGCCGTTCGATTATAAGTTAACTCGATAACTACAAAACGAATAGAGATAAATAGATAAGATTCGCTACACAGATGTAACATCTATAGTGTATATGTATCTATCAAATTTTGAGTCAAAACTATTAGATTGTTGATTCTATACAGGTATCTACTTTCAGAAAAGTGTAAACTGTTTCAGAAACAAAACAATATAAATATCAAATTTGGCATGAGACTTTGTGACTGCAGATACAGTTTTGTATCAAAAACTTTCCATCAGCTGAGAAAAACATGTTTAAAGGATGAATTCGATTTTCGGAACTATTAACAGATATCAAGAATGATACTATGAATTCATTAAAAAGTCTGATTTCACAACAAAAAATACTTTATGACTAGTAAGACACGCTTTACTTTTTAGATTACGCTTGAAACTCAACACTTATTTCTCATAGTAGGATAGCTTATAAAATATGAAAAACAGTACATAAACTGCTTGTGTAAGAGAACATATGGAATTTAAAATAAATTGTTGTAAGAATTTGAAATTACAATGTACTAATTTTCAAAAGGCATAAATGTAAAATTGGTATTAATGTAATTATTATTATCCGGCTACGTTCGAAGGAAAATTTTGGAAAAATTGGATTTTTAGAAACTATATAAAACTGAAGGTTTTAGATGTATTGCCAATTATAATACACAATAATATAAATACAACAAAATTATTTGAGAACATAATATATTTTGAGAAATATGAAAATTTGTAGTAAATTTTAATGAAATTTAACCAAAGTGGTTAACACTCTACACAACATTGTAATTCAGCAATCCTATTTTTCTTTGTACACAAGTTACAAAATATAAAAATGAATGAAAAGAATCAAAATTTAAGAGAAATTTTGTGACGCAAAGAAGTTATGAGCAAAAGTATACATAAATATGTATTTTTTCCATGCATTCACAACTTAATTTTTATAAAAATACCTATAAATAAAAAAGTATTTCTCCAACAATAAAACTTTTGATTCATTTCATTTTCCATATTATTCAAAATACACGTTTAAATTTTTATGTAAATACTTCTATTAGTTTTTGAGATATCACGTTAACGGCTGTGAATTTCTTTGAAAATTAATGTTTTGTGAAAATTGTAGACAAATTTTAGCTGAAAAATATGTTTTGATTAAAATTCTCTTGGATGATAGATCATGGCTTACTTTTCCTAGAAAAGATAAATAATTTTGGAGAGAGCAAAGCCTAAATTACAAAAACAATAAAAAACATCGCCAATGTGGCCAAGCCAGTGTTTTTAACATAGTCGGATACCTTACGTTTTCTAGCAATCCTGGCAAGTATTTTCCCCTTTTTGTCCATAGAACTATCTTTGAATTTATTGTATCATTAGATTGACAGAAGAATCAGTGGCTAGAAAAGGTCGCTCCCTGACATTTCTCTATATCATCAATTTTCATCCTTCTGACGCTTTTCAACAATATACTCTCTCCTCCCAAAATCAGTTATCGCGTTCGATTCGTTGCTCCTCTTGCAGGGGTACCAAACGTTTCTGGCTTAAAAGGAATTTTCCAGGCAGTATATTTCTTTTCTCATACGAAATGATAATGTATTTTCTATATAATTTCTTTTTCAAAGTTCAGTCACTTTTTTAGAATCTCAAAAGTGGATATATTGAATTTCGTAACCCAGTATATTGGTATATTCGAATGAACAAGAAGATATTAGACAATTCTCTATCATATTGGTTTCTTTGCTTGCATTTTTAGATGAAAAAAAATCTAACATATTTATTTTGTTACATTTGGATCAGTTTTCACTTTATTCAATTATTCAGTTGTGAAGAGATATATTTCTACAGTTTAGAGATTTTCTGAAAAACAGGCTAATCAAATTTATTTATAATAATAAATTTTACATAAGGTATTCCTGTTACTTTCAGGCATTAATTTCTCCTTATACAATAAAAATAGCTTTAAAACATTCTTGGCTGCATAAAAAGTTACAATTGAAAATAATTGATACAATAGAAATTATGAAATTATAAGCAGTATAACCAATTTAAAAAAAAAATATAGTATAGTAAATAAAAAAAGCAACACAAAACAAAGAAATTCGATTAAATGAAACATGTTTTGTTTTAAATATATTATCTTATGTAGAAAATCAGTTTCTGATAGTTACTACTAAATTTTTTTCAGAGTTAAAACATTTCATATTCTTTTGTATATTAAGAAATTTAATATTTAGAAATTATAGGGTGTAATAAAATGATTGACAGATTTTGAAAATCAATTAAGAAGGAAAGCGATAGAGATATATCTTCTGCGGCTTACGTTTGACAATTAAAATTTTTTTATCTCAACAAATTCCAATATCATTTTGCATTGACATCAACAGGTTGTGCTGCAAGATGATTTGCAACAAGTATAGTTAAATTGAAGTACTCGAAATATCCATTTTGTAGTGTTTCTAATTTTTGCCTCAAGATACACTATGTGGTTGCTACAAATGATGCAAAATTGAAATGATCATTGTTTAATTTTTTGAAACAGTCCTTGAAACATTTTTATCCGGGTTTATAATTGTCTTATTTGCACTGTAGATAATTAGGTTAACTAAACGTTAATTCTGTGGGATAAAATTCCCAAGCGTAAGGTCACAAACCATACATTTCTACCTCCATCTGTCTTCCTTTATTAATTTTTAAAATCCATCATTCATTTTAAGTACATTCAGTAATTTGGTATCAATGATACATAAGACCGAACAGTTTCTTTAATTTACATCTGAATACAAATATATTCAATGGAAAACTAACTTTATGTGGTATAATATAAACAATAAAATCAATTTGTTCTTAATCAAATAACAAATTTGACTTTGTGAATTTCATATGATCCATTTTCTTTATTACAATCCATTTTCTTTATTTCGTTTTTTTTCCATAGATTTTCATAGATTTTCTTTTTCATAGATCCATTTTCTTTATTTCGTTTTACAATAAATCACATGGTGATTTATTGTAAAATTTTTGATATTAATTTAATTGATATATGGTTTCTATATTTTTGATTTAACGATAAATCAACTCTATATATCGCTGAGTCCCAAATTTGTTTTTAATGAAATGACATTAGATTTCAGAAGGGCATTTACCTTATTTGCATAGTTGTCAATTCTTCCGTTACTGAAATGTAATCACATTAACAGTAAATAAAACTTTTGATTCGGTATTTAAATGAAATGACATTTCTTCTTCTAAAATATCTTTTAAAAAAGAAGAAACAAATACTATCGCTTTGTATTATCATTATTGCATTTATTACATCAGCATGCAATTCGTCTATTATTGAAACTTTTATAATAATATCTAAATGTCTTCTCTGATTTGTACAAAATGATCAGTTTCAAATCGAAATTCACATAAGCAAAATAGTCCTCATGCAATCATATATTTTATTGTAATGAAGAAAAAAATCATTCACTGTATCTGTAAATGATTATCTACTTTCCATCAGTGGAGAACATATATGAAGATTTGATTTGTTGTCTTATATATAACAAAAAGTTTCGCTTTTTCATCATGTATCTACTTATTTCTATGGAAAAATTCTTTATACAAAGTTTAAGAATTTCCGTTGAAGTCAGTATTGATAAATTTTATTCTGTTTCTATTTTTATTTGATTTTCAAAATATAAATCTTGGTTGTGAGAATATATTGGGTTGTTCGGAAAGTCATTTCGTATTTTTTTGTCAAAATGAAAAGAAATTTTCGTTTAATGAATAAATTATTTATTAAATTATAAAATTGCCATTCTGGTCTAATACCTTTTGCCATATTTTTGGTAGTAACATGATTACACGCTCATAAAAGTTTTGGTCTTTGCTGTAAAAAAACTGATCGAGGTGGTTTTTGGCCTCCTCATTTGAAGGAAAAATTTTGCAAATCAGTTCTGGTACTGATGTACTGTTAACGCATCTTCTCCACACATATTGGCTAATTTATTTCTGGCTTGAACAGCATTTTTACCTTTTATAGCAAAAAAGAAAAAAATGACGAAAATGCTGTTTATTGCTCTCCATATTTAAAAGGGCACCATCCAAAAACTACTGCGAAGAATCAGCTGCACTTTTTCACACTCAAGCCTTGCTATATCAGCTCTTAAAACATAAAAGGATTTTGCGGTTTAAGTATGAAATTGGGTGCGAAAAATGCAATTAAATCCTTTGTCAGGAAAAAACGAAATTACTTTCCGAACAACCTAATAGTAAGTTATCATGAGATTGCTATAAATTCTTTATGGTATTAAAGTAAATAGTACAGGGTGAGCATAATAACAATAAGGTGACGAAGATAAATTTATTAAGTAACTTAGAAGGCAACGTCAATATTTTTGTCATAACGTAACGCAAAACCATCAAAATATCTTCTAAGTAGTTTAAGTATCGAATATTTTTCTTTTCTAATATTTCTAGTTTCACTGAAATATAGATGAATGCAATTTAGCTTGAATTCCTGCTTACATGTCCAAATGAAGAGAAAGAAAAGTTTCCGTGCTATAATCATAGGAGAAAAGCTTAAAACTTGATTTCAGAGATTCCACCAAGCGTTTTTAGCTCTCAAATTGATTATAATGCTAATTGAAAAATAATCAATTAGAACTAAAGTAATTTTTTTTCCTTAAAAACTGTTTGACTGCTGGATATATAATCTATATTGTGGAATATGTATTGTTTTATATGTGGTATGTATAAAAGGAGAATTCGTAAATTGTCTCTCTCTTGCATCTTCTTCCAACGAATAATTCCTCAAAGCTTTTCATCAGTACAGATTTTAGAGGGAGGATCGATAAAATAATAAATTATAGCTTTGAATTTCAACTTTATGAATTAATGTATTACTTTTAAATGAAGTATGATATCTTACGAAAGGCGCAATATGGTATTAATTATGAAACTAATTATTTTGTACAGATTGAAAAATAAATTAAAGACTAAAAATTATAGATTTATTATTGAAAATCAATAATTAAATTATTAAAAATTTCACCTTTTATAGAGTGCAAAATTGTAAGAAAAGTGTACAAGAAATATTTTATTCTTTTATTACAAAAAATAAAACTATATCCAAGAATGGAACACTGAGAAAAGGAAATCAAACTATTATATATATATAGGGAGAAAAAGCTCTGAAGCATTAGAACTTAGAAAGTTAAAATACATTGTAAGCAAATCATATATGGTAACAGTTGCTCCACTGAAAAGGACCGCTAATTGAGTTAAATTTTAATTAAATTTTTAATGGAAAATTTAGTGATAATAATTTCCTCAACAAACCCTTTTGAGGCTTCAAATTATGTGGAAAATTAAAGCAGTATTATTTTAATAAACTTACAGCTGCTCCATTTATTGTGCACTTTGAATTTCCAAAAGAATTTATTCTTAGAGTAATGAATAAAATTATTATTCATTTAGAGCATGAGTGTTTCATATTGATTTCCATTTTTACCTCTAAAGCTTTGACATAAAATATTATTTCCCATTTTTAGTGTAGTATTAATAATAATTTAAAACTTATAATCTGATTAATAATCTTTTTAGAGTAAACATATTATATGAAGATAATAAACAACAAGGTCAAAGAAATGCAAACCGCAATATTGATCTTTTAAGAATAAAGTCCAAATAAATAAAAATCGTTTATCAATTTTCCTTTAATTTGCTATAAGAAAAAGCAAAATTTTATAATTCGTTGTTATTTTTTTCCTGTTATAAGTTATACAATATTTTCTTTGTAATTTTTTTTCCAATGCATATTTAAAATGAGATTTATAATTATACTTAAACGTTGTATATACATAAGGATAATTTGAAGTAATAGAAAGCAACGATGCATAGTAATATAAACCAAATATATCTTTGAAATTTTTTAAGCAAGTAAAGTATATTAAAATTTTCTTAAATATCAAATTTTTGCAACATAAAAGACCACGTACTCTTGAGAACAGAATACATAATTTCTCAACTTTAACCAAATTCGGTTTTAAATAAACTATCGCAAATTAAGCAGATGATGTTTTAGTAATTTGAAAAAATTGCCTGGATTAAAACTCTTTTGTAAAAGTGTCTTCGAAGATTTTCATTACATAGATCCGTCGTCCTTTTTTATCATGCTTTCTCTCTTTTTTTAGATTCATTAAAAGAATAGGTTTTTTCTTCCGTTTCTGAGTTATGGGGTCTTCGACATTAGTGTGATGGAAAAAAAACATTAAATTTAATTTCACGTGCAATGATCATTTCTTGGATGCGAGATAATACACTATTTCCTTGATGAAATGGACGAAGCGATTGGTAGTTTGGAGGACAAAATAGCCAGTCTAAAAACTATGATGAGAGCACCGATTATTCCAATTATTCGAGCAAGGAAGAATGAATTGGGTTAATAATTCAGGTGTTAACTGAATGTCTGGACATGTAACAATTAATTCTTAATTAATTTTTGTGTTTTCTTTTTCTTTTCAGCAATTGGATATTAAATATTTCAGTTATAATCTTACTTATTTTTAATGCATTATAGTAAATTAAAAATAAATAGATTTTTAAACTTCAAAAGAATATGCAGAAAAATTTGTTAATCGAAAGATAATCGAAAATAAACTATTTTTTTTCCTTTTCGAAATTATTATAATGATTATGATAGTAAATCTAGTGGTTTTGACTGCAATTTACTATAAATAATTTGTAAGAAAAACATTAAAAATTAATCGTATTCTCCTTTCTCGTATTTAAATAAGTCAAAGAATAACGATCTGCTTTTGGACAATACAACCACGTGGGTCTTGTAGAGATGAAATTTTGGGTCATAACCCTGATAACGTTTGATCGGCGCAACCCTTTAAAACTCTTGAGATTAAGTGTAATGTGCTAGAAATCTTCATCCATTGTTAGGGTGTAGTTTTCAAATTCTAGATTCCACTACAGCGATCCTGCAATTATCAGCTATAACCATGAAATTTGATTACAATCGGTTGGAAGTTTAGATTTGTTTAGTTTAGTTTAGTTAAATTAATGTCCCTTTTAAAACAACACTAGAACTATTTTGGAATGGATTTCGTAATTTTGAACCAAGGTCAGATGAAGAGGACAACACCTGAGTTGGCATACCCCCTCTACAAACCTCCGCAATACATCAGCAAAAGGACATTTGGTTCCAATATATTTAATATGAACCAAACCCGTTTACAAGACTTTTTTTTCTGTGGTATCGGGTCTCGAATCTGAAATCTTCCAGTTCCAAAACCGAAACCATACCACCAGGTCAGGTCATCACAGGTCCTAGTTTGGCTCCAACAGATGGAGAAAAAGCATCCAAAATACTATTCATTCGTGATTATATGTTAGTCATAACTTTGCGATTAATTGCAAGAAACTGGAGTGCCGATAGGCGTTTTAGTAAATATTGTTCATCAATTGAATGTGGTTAATATTAAATAAGTAAATTTAGTCAAAGTACTTGCGAAATTATTGGGAATGCCATCCATTGTTTTAGATTGGTATTCATCATTTAGAAAATGATATGTATTACACACACGCACACGCACACGTACACGCACGCACGCACACACACACACACACACACATATATATTGGGTTGATATAAAATTGGCAGAAAAGAAGACTTTTTTTTCCTCTCAGTATTTTAAATGCAGGTTCACGTCAACTGATAAATAATTTTAAAATATCACCATTCAATTTTTTTTACCCATCATTCATGGATATAAGTGACATATCACTTAACTCGTAACTTTAGAGAAGTAGTAATAAAAAGATATTGGAAAAATTGAAAAACTTTTTATTTTATTATATATATATTAACAATGCGTATAAGAAGGAAAAATGCGTAGACAAATTTGCTTAATGAAGATTGGGGCCAATAAATGCCATATACAGAAGGACTAAAAAGAAATAATTTTAAAATAGATATTTATTCTTTTTTATTAGATCATTAGTAAATGAAAAATTTTATGTTTTATAAAAATGTTCTGAACACATAATAATATAAATTTTTTTTTTAAATTTCCAACAACTGTAAAAGCCCGATAGAATTTATTGAACCGTTAAAATCAAATCAAAAAATTGAAATCAAGGATTATTGTTTCATTCAGTAATAGGTATAATAATTTAGAAATGCCCTAAATTAAGTAGAAACAGGAAAAATAACTATTCTGTCGCTTCAAACAACTTAGAAAAGAAACAACACATCATTAAATATTAATTAAAATTACTTTTTAAATATATAACGTTTTTAAACGGATATATGAATAGAATAAATTCATCTATCACCCAACCCATAAGATTTATAACATCAAATCAACTTCTGGAGATGAAAAAATTTAAAAATAATCTGTTAGTAGTAGGGGTTTTCTTGGAAAATAGAAATCTGTATAAGGCTTGCAGGTATTATTTTATAATTTTTAGACCTTTCTGAAACAATAATACAGTTAAATATTACAAAAATTTAATTATATATTTTCTGCTTTATATTTTTTTGCATGAGTAAAATTTTAGATTGGATTTTGAAAAATTTTCTCGGTGAGCGAGAGGCATAACATGACGGCATCTATCAGTAATGGAAGTTTTTAATAGATTGTAAAATTTTTACCGAACACAAAAATGAAACAGATAAGGAACTTAGCTTATGTTGCATTTTCATCCAGTTTTGAAATATATTTTAAATTTCAATTCTTAGCTCTATGAAAAATTTGTTTACAATCAATTGCAAACGCTTCACGGGACAGATAAACAGACATAACAGGAATTGTGTTACCAAAAAAATTTTTAAAGTGAAAAAAGTGCAATATTATTAATAAATCATATCAAAACTGATTAAGTGAATTTTCTTCAAAAAATTGTTTAAAATTTTTGCTAGTAACTTCTTGAGAAAAGAAAAAAATTCACTTATATCTCACATTGAGGAGATTTTCTCCCCAAGCTTAAAAAAACTAAGTTTTACGTCATTTAAAATCCAGCCATTTGATACCTGCCATTGAGCATAGTTCTATTCTTGCATTCAAATTGCAAATGTATCAGATCCCAGCATAAATTACATCAGGAAATATTTACATAATTCCATATATGCTCTATGTGAAATATGAGTAGAAAAAAATCAACAGTAATAACAACAGCAAAAAATTGTATTTTAAAGCTAGAATTGGAAATGCAAAAACATGTATGTGAGAATCGAAATTTAAAGAAAAAAAATGGTCCTAAATTGTTTGAAAGTTGCGTCTTTTTTTTTTAAAAAAATTTCCACTATTATAATACAATTTTTGTAAACTTGAATAGATACGACTAATGGATTCTTCTTGTCTTAGAATTATACTAACTCAACATCGTCATGTCGATTTCGGTAAGAATAATGAAAATAATCTACCTCTCCTTGCTGCAAACGAGCACTGATTTACTAAGAGCAAGAAAGCTCTAAAATACAAAATTAAAATTTTAATGCTATACTTGAACTTAATAAGCAAGAGGAAAATTGCCATGAAAAATCGCTTTTTAAACAAAATTATTCAGACATGAAGATGGAAGGATTGTCATCCTTCAAAGCAGTGCAACCTGATATCAGACTTTATCTTTGAAAGTTAAACAAACCTTAATAATTAATCTCGAGGTTCCTTTTATGTCTTATCAAGTGTATCCTGATTTAAATTAAAGCAATTCTTTTAATCATTCCCATGATGTTTATCATGGAGGATAGGCGCTAGGAGGCATATATAACTGGGGAGCAGAGAAATCAAATTAAATCCATTTCCTATATAAGTAACGTGTGTATTTTAATACAGTCTTTCCATAAAAGGCAACCTCATGAGTAAACATTCGCGACATCAAAGCCCCAAATCTTGCCTTCCTCGCATTCATTTCGTCATTAATTCGCTTCACTTCACTTCTGCCTCGTTCCTGGAGAACGCAAATATCCCTCTAGGAGTTCTCTTTTCCACCAATTCAATAGCCACTCCTGGAGCAACTCAACCCCGCTCTTTTATGCGAAGCTTTCATTATAAGTAAATCGCAAACACTGGCGGAAAAATCTTTCTGGAACACGTGACCAGAACTTGATTTCGCAGTTTACGCTGCCACCGCTAGGCTGATGAAGAGGCGTTTTAAAACAAAGAATCGTTTTCCCGCAAATTAAGACAGCACTGCACTGTCAGCGGTGTCTCCCAGAGGGGAGGGGGGGGGATAGAGATGGAATGGCTGATTGGGTCGCTGTGTCTATACCCCCACCTCCTATGAAAAGATTCTATAATTAAATGGATTTTCCATTTCGGTTTTCATCGCACGTTTAGTTTTCTTTCTCAGTTCTGAATTGAGAGGGAAAAGCGGATCTCGCAACAGCAACTTGAAAAATGTACGCTGCGAAAAAGCAGATAAAAATTCTCATTACCTGAGTGGCATGGCGAGGTTCTTTTTTGTTGCTGTTACTGCGGTTGTACTTCAACAGCCAATGGAGGACTCTTGTATATGAGAACTGGGGAACGAATACGACTTTGAATGGGGTGATTGAAAATAAAAATGAAACAATTCCCACAAAGAAAATAGATTTAGAGGCATTCGCCTTTTAGAGTTTAACTTTTAATGTATACTTTACTTTTATCAAACCAGTAAAGTTTTTCTTTACTGATATTTTTTTCTCTAATAAAGGAGGAAAAGACATTTTTTTATTTCTTTATTTGTGATAAAGGAAAGAAGTTTTCTTAAAGAGGTCTGTACAGATTTTATTTTAAATTTAAGGTTACTGGGATAATCATGAACAAAGTTGTATAAAAACCAGTGGAACAGTCCTCAATGAATCAAATTTGTAAAATACGTGATTGAGTGGAGTTTAAATCTAGTTGTGGCAGCTCTGCACATGATTGTAGCACAATGAATTTTAGAATATTTACAATACGCATAAATGACAAATTATCAAACATTTTAAACAGTGTACCTCGATATTTTGATGAATCTCAAAGATTTACACCTTGCAAAATTTATTTGTAGAGCTTGAATTCGGAATTATATATACCTATCCATCTCTTTTTTCTTCGGATGCCGAATCAATGATACCAAAGCTTAGAAACAAATCTGGCGGGTATTTGATGAATTTGGTGATTATGTCTACAAAATAGATGATACTGGAATCTTTTAGAATTTTGTCGATTGAGGCAATAGGAAACGAGATATGCCTGATTGTCCCAGAATCTTCTCTGCTCATCTACAAGAACTGTATAACGTTGAAAGTCTCAAGCAAAAGGAAGTCATTTATGGGATGATGCAAAGAGTCAACGGCGAATAATTTGACCAGTCCAATGAAGAGCAAGCACTGTGTAGAGCTCAAGTCAATGCTGATTTCAGCTGTGTGCAGAGTCCTATTGTTTCTTGTAAAAACAGCATCGAGTCACTCTAGAAATAGCCAGCCGAGTAGTAGTGAGTTAGCAGTTGGATACAGCTAAAGCAAGAAGACAGTGGTGATTTGCAGACATTTAGAGAAGCGGTAGAGTGAAGTTACGTAGATTCTCTCCTACTGCTGAATTCTATATGGTTACTTTGCATGCTGTAGTTGTTATTATTATCAATTATTGCTTGTGCGCTATTGTTTGCTATAATACGCTGCTGTGTGTTGCCTAAGTTCATTTCGGCTATATTTTTGTTATCTGAGTGTTCTTGTATTAATGTTTACCAAATGTCATCGTTGGGTATTGAGACTTGTTGATCGTTTCACAACATACACTCCTTAGAAGTGAAACCGGTGAATTTAAGTTCCGTAGCAATATGGGAATGAAAGACAATTGTTTTATAGTGAATTAGTATCTCACTGAATTATGTATTGTTTATTCTAATCCAATACATTTGCCATATTCCTAGATATAGCATGATGCAATACTCATAAAAGGTTTTTTTTTCATTTTTGGCAAAAAAACTGATTTAAGGGACTTTTGGCTTCCTCATTTGAAGTAACATTTTTACCATCCAAAACGTTTTGTAGAGAATGGAGTAAAGAATATACAAAAAGTATCAGCTTGGTAGAATATGATTCGTGTGGCAAATATCCTATCTATACTGTAAACGCTTTTGAAGAGTTACCGAGTTTGCAGGGTATCACATCATCTTTTTGGAGCAATATGCCTTTTCTATTGACCGATTCTAGTCTTTCCCGTTCAAGTGGTTCATTCAGTTTGTCCAACTAATAACAGTACATCTCAGAACTATCTTTGTGTCAGTTGGAAGGAACTCAAAAACTCCGATTTCATCAAAAAGATAACATCAATTTTTTAAATGAATATCTGTTTTCGAAGCATTTCCAGCCGATTCAGTTTTTAACCCCATGATCTCTTGCGTTTAACATTGTTGCAATCAACCTATTTCTAATCCCCAGTGAGGCGATTTTAGTCATTTTCTTGATGTTTGAGGAGTGAATAACTCTCTGAGTAGAAGCAGTTGAAAACGGTCAAATTCAATAAATTTAACCCTCAGTGATCTCAATCATCGATATTCGCCGTTTTTCATCAAATAATACATTTATTGTATTTTCGTCAACTTCAACTGGCCTATAAGAAAGTGGTGCATCGGCGATTTCAAAACTGCCGACTTTATATTTTTCAATTAAATTTTTGCACTATCCTTCTGTTTATAAATTTTCTTTACATACATTGCAGAATTTTTTTCTTGTTAGAATAGCATTTTTAACTTTTTGAGAATACACAATTAATATATGTCGAAAAAGATGTTTTTTATTTCCCGTATTGAAAGGTATCAGCCAAAAGTAGCTGTGAATAATAAATCATTTTTCATAAATAACGACTTAACTGATATCTGTCAATGAAAAAAATAAATTAAATATTTTCTGTTGGAAAAAAATGAAACAGCTAATAGAACAGCTAACTTTCTGAACAGCTAATAGAAAAATGAAATTTTGTATTTGTCCCTAAAATAGGATTTTCAAATTTTTTATCAAAGTTCATCTACATGTACCTCACGAATCCGTCTGTTTCTATATATGCCGAATCCTGAGCTTGAATATACAAAGAGCTAAATAAGTAAAATTCGGTAAATAATTTTATCATCTGAAATATTCATGAATTTTTTTTTAAATATGAAATATGCATATTGAATTTTGTATCTAGCCGATAACAGGGTGACAATCTAACTTTTATATTCGGATGCATTTGAATTTGAAATTAAATAATACCAAGATTTCTCTACTACCATAGTATAGCATAGCATATTTTCTCATGATTCTCAATATTCGGAACGAGAATGATGCAATTTTTAGCAATTTTTCATAATTCCCCCCCCCCCCCCGCCCGATGTTCCTGAATGACGTGAAACATCGTGGGGACATCATGAAAAATTGCCAATAATTTTGTGTTAAATAGAGTGTTAAAAAATTTAATGTTGATAACGAACGATAAAGCGATGTATATTTATTGTTGCAGTGTGATGGGAAGCAAAATATTTTCTAGTTTTTCTAATAATATTTATAGATGCGAGTCCTATAATTTATTTCCTTTTATTTTCTTGAAGGCACTTTATTCTAACACAATTCATGTCTAAGATGATTCCTGTTAAATTATTGCATGGAAATTGTTTTCCTTGTCTTTTGAGATAAATTGAAAAAAGTAATTATTTAATACTAACAACTAACTTAATTAAATAGTGTATGAACCACCTTATTTTAAATAATTTAACCTCATTTGGGAAGTCTCATAATTTGCCTCTCATAGGTCATTTGTTATATATGGTTACATATTAGAAATTAATTATAGAAATAAAACATTTTCCTTCAGGAAACTTTACAGAAGCAAAAATGAATGCTAATGTGAAGTTACGGAGTCGGGATTATATAAAAATGAGTCAAAACAATCCGGATGGTCCAAAGTAAGTGTGTTCTAAGTTCATCATGATGAAAGATTAATTTTTTAAAATTATTCGATTCTAAACAAACTTCTTTAACGAATTTGTACAAGTTGATCTACTGGCTATTATATTGAGCCTAATTAATTGTTTCATTACATAACAGAAGTCCGTGAAAATAATAACCTTTTTATTTCACATATAACAAAGTATAATGTTCAATTACTGAATTATATTCTATATATGGAATAGGAATCTCATGTAACTAAGATCAACCAAATGCATGGTCTCAGAATATTTATATTAGACAGCTCTAAGTGTTCCCCTTTTTGAAATTTATCTACTAACCTCTAAGCTGAATTCGTTATGAATCTACCATAGTTACCACCTGAAATAATCATTTTGTATATGGTATAGTGTTTACCTCAGTTGTTTCCTTCTCTGCAATGATTTATTCCATCTTCAAGGTGATGCTTTTTTTTGAAAATTGTACTATGCAAACTAAAGATGTAAACTTTTGGGGAAACACATGGTAACAATTTGGTTGTGGCATTCTTAGAGTAAATACAATAGATTCGTTTTATCTGTAGCATAAAATAGCCTGTGTCTGCAAAAATTTTTCGTACTAAGTATCTCGAAATGGCGTATTAATAGGAAAAAAAATGCTTTTTGTACCTCAATCGAAAGTATTGATTTAGCAGTATATCAGAAAATTCAGACAATGGTACTTTTCCTACATCTGCCTAAAATGTTTCTGCTTACTAGCTAAATTTTCTTCAGTTTTACTTGAAATATTCTGATTTAATAACTGTTTGAAAAGCATCTCAGGTGTTGCCCACGTCATCTCACCTCGGTTCAAAATTACGAGGTTCGTCCAAAAATAATCTTACTGTTGCTTTAGAACAGGAAGTTAATACAGCTAAACTAAACAAAACCTATTCTAAATAATGCAGTGAATTTAAACAATTTTGAATAAGAATGCATTTATTGTCATTATTTAAACATCTAAGATATTTAATACTAAAACAATTCAGGAAAAGGTTTCTATGATTTCTATAAAAGAAAAACCTACTTTAGTCTTCCATGAATAATTAAACATCATGCATGTAACAAGCTTATATTTATCAAAAATAATAGTAGCATTTATTCTGACAGAATGTATCTAATCTAGGGTGCTAAAGTTATTCTGTACATGAAACGGCTTCATAAATATCTGGATCTAAATACCTAGATCTAATAAATCATAGTCCTTTGAGCTTTCAGTGGACGTGTGGAAAAGAATAATCTTTATCTCCTTACTCCGCTAGACAGAAAATGGCCTTAGAGGAAGAATGATGATGTACCTCAATAACTCTGTTCAATAATTTACTGATATGCATGCTAATCAGTTTGGTAGGTCATACCCCGAATAAGGCTTCAAAATCCATCATTATCAACATTCAGAATGCGCTCTTTTCTGCATTTATTTAACAGTGGTGAATATAATAAGTGCTTAAATACCAACATTTCGGCTTCCGAATTTGTATTATTAATCTTTTGACAGATAATAATTTATTTTCTTTCGTCATCCACAGGTTTTATTTCATGGTGAAGAATTTATACTCTTTCTTTAAGTCATTCCATTCTCCTACTATTTTTATATAAGTGACACAATTCTAATAATTTTTTCGACACGGTACTATCTACGGTCAAAATGTTCATATGTAATGCTTACAGCATTTTTACATGCTATTTATATAAAAATTGGTTTCATCACTTTAAAATTAATAACATTATTTAAGTATTATTTAAATCTGATGAACGTTTTAAAATTTTTATAAGTTGACATTCAAAATTCTAATAAGTTTAGAATAATTTAAATACGAAAATATTTTTTAATAATAAAAGTTTTTTGCATTAAACTATGAAAAATCAGGTTAAAAGTGTTCAATTTCAGAATAGTTTACTCATTTTTATATAATGGAATATTTTAAGAATAATAAAAAATAAATATCATAATAAATACAAATAAAAGATATTTTTTCAAATAAATAAAAAAACTCCGTTTATTTAAATATTGATAGCCGAATGAAATGAGCTTTATAGTTTTAAAAATAGCAATCTTAAAATGTTTACCAATGCAATTACTAATGCTTTATAGAAGTGCAGGCGGATTAGATTATTCGAAAGAAATCAAAAGCAGTTAAAAATTTATTTTACTTTTATAAAGCATGACTACATTCACATTTCTAAGTACATAATTTTGTAATTTGTCTTTTACTTCCACTACACAGTGCTATGAAATTTTGTATACCTGTTTTAAAGAAAGCTAACAATTATTACTTTTAGATCTTTTAAAACCAGTTAACTGTTTATTAATAAATTAAATTTTTGATTCAACAATCGTTGCGTTAGTAGTTGATAAATGAAAAAAAGAATGTTTGTATTCAGTCATCATTTTAAAAAATAGATGATTATTAAAAAAATTCACCTGCTAAGCCCACTAACAAAAATGTGTTTAAAATATTTCTAAATTTAATTTATACATATCGGATGTATAGAAGGAAAAAAGATGTTGGAATATAAATAATTTTTCAATTTAAATATATATTTTACAACTCAATTCTTAAATCTCAATCAAAATTATTTTTCATACAATTTACTCAAACATTATTAATTTCTTTTTTGTATCTAATGAATCAAGGAAGAAACAATTAAACACAACTAATAAAAATTTGTACAGTAAATAAATAAAAATTTAAATATAATTAAATTAAATACAACTAAATAGCAAAATAAATTCAATATATAAGGTATTATAGTCATATAACTAAATACATATTGCCAATTGCGATTATCTAGTAATAGACTTTTTTCTATAAAATGTGCAGAGAATTTCAAAATTTAATTGCCAACTAATGTATATTAGTTGTATTTCTTGCTGATGAAGTGAATAATCAGTGGAGTAATTCAGAAATTAGAGCGTTACTTCAAGGATAAAACGGAAAATAACAAACTTTGACCTTCCACATTTTTACACATGTAATGTACATTGGGATCATGCAATAGCTTCTTCTATTTAGATAAATCCGCAGCAAAAACTTTTAAATGGCATAAAATCAAATTTTATATATTATTTAAAGAAAGCCTAAGAAGTTAATTTTTGCAAAGATAGCAGCAAAAGTCAGTGATAGAGAGATTTGACTATTTTTGGAATGAAAAAAAAGGCCACAATTAATGAATGGAAAAGGAATTGTACCAGATTTAATTAATGTTTTGGTTATAAAAAACTATAAAAAGTATTATAGAATTAAATAGTATAAAATTACAAAATATAATCTTTTATTTAAAAAGTATTAGAGTTGCCTGGATCATTTTTATCAATTTCAATGTGTTCACTTTCCATTTGTTCAAGATATTTCATTGGCATCTTCTGGCACAAATTACGTATTGGCGCTCATTTTCACATGCATTCAAAAGTTTGCTCATTATTCTTTTATCACTTTTATGCACTAAAAAAAGAATTGCATTCAATATTTGAATTCAAATAAAATACAGATATTTTATACCCATAATGTATTTTAAAAGTCCATGCTTGCCATAACTTCCATATATCAAAGAAGAAGTATTGCGTGATTTTTTATTCGCCTAAATATCAGTTACACATTTTGGATAACTTTCTTTCCACGTTTGCAAGCTTCTTTTATATTAACAAAACTCAAAAGACCTCAATTTCATTGAGACACATTAAATGATTATAAATTTTTCCAGATAAATCGAGCCATTAAATGTTTCGAGAGATTCGGAATTTCTTTCTTATTTTTTTATTGATCCCCTTTATAGTATAAAATTTCATTAAGAAGCACTTTTAGAAGAACTTGTTTTTCTCCATTCTAAAATGTATTCAAGATTTAATCAAATTCTGAAGGCACGTTCTTATTTTCTTCCTTCAACCCTCTCCCCCCAAAACATTCCTTAATAGCCACCAACTTGTTGTTGAGTTCCAAGCAGCCCCAGTGTATGTTTACGCGCCGTTACAAAAACCAATTTAAATGCATTTGAAGATGCATCGTTCCCCGGACCGAAATGAAATTTGAAATAAACTCCAACAACATTATGGCGTGTCAGGTGTGATAAAAATTCCATTCGTGCCCTTAGACGGGTGTTATCAAAAGCTGGGAGTAACTTATTTATTTTTTCTTGTTGTTCGGATATAATATTTCGAATTTTTTTAAAGAATAATAATAAAGTTAGCTGACAAAATGTGGAATATATCAGTAAAAAATGCAAAGCATGCATTAATTTGTTTTTTGCCGGATGATTTTTTTTGTTATTGTCTGATTTTGAGAATTTAATATAAGTACAAAATCAAAACATGTCTGCGAGGGTTTTTTGGGCTGAGATTTGAAAAAGCCTGCCTCGCATCAAATTTCGAAAAAGTATATATATTGTTTACTGAAAAGAATTCAGACATATTTTCTTGAAAAGTTTAAAAAAATGATAATAATACGTTCTGAAGAAAATTTAACTTCATATAAAAATATGAAATAGATACAGAGTGAAATTAGAAAAAATAATGCAGTAATAAATTTTAATTCTAAAAAAATTTATGATCGAACTTCTATTTTTTATTGTTTTTAATTGATGTGAATAAATAGAGAGTTTTAAAGTATTTTTTGTAGCAGTGCTTACTTTTTTGGGTTATTTGATACAATGTAAAAAAAAAAATTAATGTATTAAAAATTTAAAAGCGGAAGAACTGCCATTTTTAAACACATAACGTAATGGATATTTTAAGATTCTAAATGGGTTTTTGGATTGAGATATATTATACAAGTAAAAGTAAAGAAATCTCTAATCTGCATTTAAATCACAATCTGTTTCTTAGACACCACTGTAAGCTACGGCTGTTTATCGAAGGACTCTGTCGCACTTCCATGTTTAGAGGTGGAATTCGGAATGATTTCTTTTAATCTAATTTAATTCCTTCTAGTTTCCTAATTTTTATCTTAATTTAGCCCATATTAGCTTCATTATAAAGTGTTCGCTTATTTCTTGACACATTTCCATTTTTTTTATTTGATTAATTCGGTACGTGGTCCATATAACTGCTAATTCGAGCCTATTCTCATGCTCCGAATGATGGGATAAAAATCCATAATGCTTGCGATATTCTTTTAAAAGTACTTGAGCTTCCCTTTCGAACTCATTGATCCATCCTCAAGGCAGAATTGAGGTTCAAATCAGAGACTGACTCATCCCTGATTCAGTACCCCCAGAGGTATCATTTGTTATGGCAACATGGAGGACTTTGCAGTCACCACATATTTAACGTGTCTGTACGATTCAAAGAAATCAGTATCAAATTTCATTGTATGCCAACGAAGTGAACAATTTTAACATCTTTTATATATTTTTTTTGAACTTGCAAGCATCGTGATGTAAACAGACGTCAATTTCGTAGTCGATTTTAGTACATGTTTCTAACGGCACTTGTCATTGACAAGCTCACTGACTAAAGAGCCATTGCGATTTAATCGTAATTGAGCGTCTCTTGTTTTTCCAGTAGCATCATCTAGGGTTAAGAGTAAGTAACCAACGCGTCACAACCCTTTTTAAGGGGCTGACATTATTAGTAGTTTTCATTCACTCATCCACAGATCGTAATTTAGACCTGGATCAGAGAACGATCACCTTTGAATCAATATCCCCAGAGGTATTACTCTCGATACGGATGATTTTGTGACCTCAACAGATTTATACGCGCGCCAGTTACCATACACGCGGAAAATCTTCGGCCGGTGGGGTTCGAACTCACAACCTAAGGGATGCGAATCCAACGTCCTACAGTCTATATCTGTCTCTTGTCGTATATAACATGCCTCACAGATAAAATTAATCGACACTTTAAAAATTCCTTTGTCCTCTATTTGATAACTCATCTGCTAAAATATGTTTTACATCGTTTATTTATATGCATATATATATTTGTTTTTGATCCAGAGTGTTGAAAAAAGTCAAATTGTGAATTTCTAGGAAAAGATTTTAAGTTTTCGAATATATGTAAAAAATTTAATTATAAATTATTTTTAAGACACATGATTTTGCAAAAATGTTATATGAAATGAAAAAAAAAAATCTTTAACTATAATTATTTACAAATCCCTTCAAGCGTAACTTGATACATAAATTTTTGTACCCTTGTAAAATATCTGTAATAAATAGTAAGCTGTTCAATATCCATTAATAGGAGTGTAAGATTTATCACAAAGTAAATCTTGATAATCAACTTGAGATCAATCAATAAAAAATAATCTCAATTAAAACAAAGACCCAGAAAAATATTACTTAATAATTAAGCTAAAAAGGAAGGAAAAAACTAAAACTAAGTTAGAGAATATATTTTTAGTATTTGTGGGAGTAACTAATGAGAGACCAAACTTAATATAATTAAAATTTAGATTTAAAAATAAAATGACTGTTAGAATTTTTACCTCAGACATTTTTCATTAAAATAATTCAAATTATAAAATGTGATTTGAAAGGATACATATATCTACATTTAGAATTAATTAAAACCGAAATAAACGAAAACATTTATGAAATATATCATACGGCATCGATAATTTCAATATCGTAATTTTCATTACTTTAAGGCTTTTTAAAGGAGATTAATTTTCATTCCATCTTGTTCTCACTATGAGCAAAATTTCTTCAAAGTACGGTCCCTCAAGACGATAGCAACCTTCAAGTGCCAGACATAAATTTTAATTTACGTCATTTCACAAGTGCCATCTCAGCGAAAAGTCTAGCCAACGCCAGCTCAACTTTTACGTTGTGGCATAATTTTTCGCGCCAAATTAAATATTTACACCATTTTACGCGCATGTGGAGATCTCTGGCAATTTCGAAAAGGCGCGCAAACTATCACCCCCTTTTCGTCGTTTCAATAGCTAAGGTGGGATTAGACTCTTTCATGATAAAGAAAGAAAATTTCATTTGCCCCCTTTTTATTTTTTCGTTTTCGAACCTTCCCATCTCGCCTGGCGTGTCGAGAAAATGGCTCGTAAAGGGATCTGGGCGTGAAAATTTGTGGCCAGCACCAGAAGGGAAATGTGCCCGGTTTATGTAGGGAAGTAAAACATGGGCAATCCCATTCAATAAGAGAATTTGGTGCCTCTCTTGTTGTGAAGAGGGGCTGTAGAAAATCCATTTAATTTGCTGCTCCAAATGTTGTTTCCGAAGGCAGTAACTATTATTAGAAAGGGGTCAGGTATAAAGTGGACTGGAGAGGATGATAGGATGGTAAACCTCAAATAAATGACCTGCGATATTTTTGCAACGTCGTTGAGTTTTACAACCTGAAGGCTGTACTCTTTATTCGTATCATCCAAAGCTGAAAACATCGTAAATGGGAACATTCATTAACTCAGTAAGGAATAACTTGATTTTTTTTATTCTTATACATAAGAAAAAAGTTGTTTTAAAAATAATGTTTGTAATTGGATCTGGATCTTAATAAATTTCAAAATAGGGCCTCTTACATACTGCCATTTTAAATTCGGTTGGAAAGACTTTATTTATAGACCACATGAGGATTTATAAAGATAATAATTCTGAAAGAGTTATTATAATGTTGCATATTTATGTAGTTATTTGTTTAACTAATCAACTTTTCCGCTCTCTGAGGAAAATGCGTATCTAAATTGTCATAAACATATATATCTATATAAATATGATAAATAATCAGATATAAATATAATAATTAATCAATTATAATATACCTATAATAATTATCATCAAATAAACTCGTCATAATGCAAAATTTGTACTTTTTTCATGAAGAGTATATTCGCCCAAAAGAGTTGCTACAAATATAATCTATTCATAATAGGGTATCACTGGTTTGTATTAATTTATTCGTAATTTGATATTTTAATTTGCAAAAGAGATTTTTTAACATATTCTACGGCGATGTTCATTATTATATGGAGTCAATTAAAGCCAGTCGTATCTAGAAGTATGGCTAATACATCGTGTTAGTATATTTTGGAATATCTACATTTATATTTACTTATAATTAAGAAAAATACTTATGCGTGTTGCGTTTTAGCTCTCGGTAGGCCAGGCCATTTGATATAAAAATACCATTTATAACACAAAATTGGGAAGGTGACTTCAGTTCCCAATTTAATTAATTTCATTTAATCGAAAATGTTAATAAAAATTAAACTATACTTTGGCATTTTTATTTTCAAATCATCTGCTAAAAATTTGTTATACAAAACTAATTTTTGTATCTCTCTATATGTAACCTATTCTTTTAATGATGTAATTTCTTTAAATTTTGAATATTGATTGTTATACAAGTTTGAATTTGCTTAATTTTTAATAATATTTTTCAGGACAGGCCGCATTTCATTAGCTCTATAATGTTTTGCATTTATGATTTGTATGATTAAAAGTAAGCCCTGTTTCGAATAAATTATTCTTCTCTCTAATAAATTATCGCATCAAATGTATATACTATTACAAATGTCTCTTGATTTTTTGACACTTTTCATGCTCTTTGCTGCACCATCTTTAATGTCATGTATTTGAAATTGTCTCCATTGATATTTAATTTTTAACTGGAGAATTTTGACTCTTAACTTCATGAGTCTAGCTATCAGATTTTTTCCCTACTATATGTTCTTGTTATATCATCAAACTCAAAATCTAACAACGTTGGGAATATTTGACATTTAGAAGTTGTAGTTGGGAATGTGAAACAATGCCCATAATACGGTAAAATACGATATTATCCCTAATATTGCCAATATTTTTACAATATAACCCATGAAATACAATATTGCCCATGTTTTTACAATACCACCGAAGAAATATAATATTACCCGTAATGTTATTAAAAAATTAAATATAAAGGTCATTAAAATAGAAGGAATAAGAAAACGCATTTTAAAACGAAAAAAAAAATTGCGATAAATATAATCAAACCTATTTTCTTAAATGCATTTATTCGCGCGCTAACTTTTTCATAAATCGAGTTGCCTTTGATACAGTAAATATTCCGCATTATCTCAATTCAGAATTATTGCAATTAGCTTTTTATTAGCAATTTACAATAAGATAGCCATGAGAATTATTACCCAAAGCATTAAAAATGAAATTTAGAACTTTTTTAAAACCTTATACTGTCAAGAAGTATTCAAGAAGTATATTAAAGAGATTTTATATTGCATTCTCTTAACATTGCTTATCTGTTAAAATAGATTTTAATGTCTTAGTAATCTATAAATTGAAAAGTTTCTGCTGTGCCGTTTGTTCGTGATCTCCATATTAACAATTAATTAAGGTTAAAGATCTTTAAACAATTTAAGAGGCCTGATATAAAAATTGTAATAGTATATATATTTCTTTCTTCTCTGCATACAAAATAGACATGGACTTTTTCTGCATACAGAATAGACAAGCGGTAGCGGGACAAGATGTTATTTAGAACCAAATCATATTTTTTTGCTCAAATGTCATTATCATTTTTATCATTACTAACATTAGAAGATAATGATGAGTACATCGTTGCATTGTATATTGGTTTTGTATAGGATAGACCTATTTTGAGCTACCAAATGTGATATAAACATACTTTGGTGAGCAAAAATGCATTTTCATAGTTGCGTTTTAAATTTTTAACCAAGCAATTTTTTTCTTTTAATCGTTAATTTCTAAAGTTGTAAATGAATAAAAGTTATTTTTATATGGTTACAAAAGCAAAAAAAAAAAAAGGTTTTCTTGACATCAAACTAACTGACACACATTTTTATCAGAATTTTAATTATTTCTTCATAATAATTTTTTAAATTATTTTGAACAATATTCTAAAATTACTGTTCAAAATAATGCAAAATATACAATAATATATAAAATACTAAAATTGTTGACAAAGATTTTGCAATTTGTGAGTTTAATTTTTTTTCTTTAATTTTCTACAGTATTTGAAGCTAAAGTTGGAAGATTCTATTTATAATTTTTCTATTTATAATTTCTATTTATATTGTTTATTTAGACAGTTAATGGCAATTTAAGGACATGAGATTCCACTCTAAATAATTCATATGTATAATGAACAGAACAAACACAAGACTGTATTAAAATAATTTAGTTTCAATATAAATTTATCTTGATGAGAATTATAATCGTCGATTTAATAGATTTATAGAAATAAAAATCGAGTCTCTTTGAAATGAACTAGCTCGTTATAAAAATATTGTTCAAATTAATCTGAAAATTTAGAAATTCAGCTTGGTAAATATTCTATTCTTAATTTAATATTATTATATTTTGAATGGTTTTCATTTTTTTTCTTATATTAAGAAATATTTTGAGATACACTTCAGAAATACGGATATCAAAGTAAATATAAAATATTTGACGAGAAAAATAATATAATTAACTTAGGGAAAATAAAAGGCGTTTGGGGATTATTTATTCTTACGTATGTGGGAAACTGTATAATTTGAGATATTATCTTGCTGTAAATAATTTTAACTTATTTCCACCTTTGTTTCATAAATAGCGTTCAATAATAATTTTTTTTGAATTAATAGATATAATAAATTTACTCTGGCGATATAATGAACATTTAATTAATTTATTTTTGAAAATAGCGAAATCTAGAACAGGTGAAGTTATTGTTGGTGAAACTATTATTCATACACATTCCACTGGAGGATTGCTTTCTATTTACTCATTGAACTGAGAGTATTTATAATGATTCTTTAACAGATTTTGAGATTAAAATTTTCCTATCTTTTTATTCATTGAGATTTATTGTGCATCAGCATCATTATCAGGTGGCACTACGTGAACGGAATCAAAATTTAATCTATATATTGCTCAAAAGTGTTTAACTACTTAAATATCAAACATAGTTCACTTGTCTAAAAATTTGAAAAATGTATATCACTTATTGAAAATTAATACCACATTAATAGGAAATGACATAAAACTATTACGAAATTACAGAAATATTACAAAATTATAGAAATATTAAATTAGTCAAATGAAATAAAATGGATTAAGATCTATGAACATTCTTAAGATTGTGTCGAAAATTAATACTTCCCTTTTGTTGAGTAATAATTATATTACTCAACAAAGTTGAGTTATTCTTTTTTTTAATTGTTATGAAAAAATAACATGAAAAATTTAATTCTGTTAGTAAGTATTCTCACTTCGTTTGTGTAATTATATTTTAACAGAAACATTTCATAATTACATACAGAAAAAGAGAAGAATTTTTTTTTGTATTCTTACCCACTTATTCTGAAAATTAATTTGCTTTTCTCTCTAAATCGAAGCTATTATGACATTAAATGCACTCTGTCGCCGTTAACCAGATTATTCGCCTTCAAATAAATGTCTGAAAAAATTATAGAAAAAAAAACAACATTTTCTCTATTTTTTATTTAATATAGAATTCGTGCTCATAGTTCCTGAAACTTTTACGTCACGCTTTTTTGCTTTCCTTCTTCTTTAATTTTTTTTCGTTATAACTTCCTTGAAAGTATTTTATTACAACTTTTATTCTCTTTATTTTATGAGTTTGGCAGCAAAGATGTCTTGAATGATTTATAACACTGTCTGAACGGTGATAAAAGCGTGGTGATATTTCACTTGAAACCTAGCTTGATATATTTAGTGTCTCTATTTCTCAGTAACCAAGGGATGACTTTTAAAAAATAATTTTGTTCCTTTATTTAAAAAAAATTATTTTGGATGAAGAGTACGTCGACCTGAAAATTGCCTATTTCGTCAATGTTTCAGTTTATCCTGAGAGATGGGATAAAATATTTTATGGTTTAAAAAATGGAAAATAATATATTTTTACTACATTTTCTATTTCCAGATTCTATGGAACTCGTAGAAATGTGTTTGTAAAAAATGTTGTGAATTGAGTTTTTTATAAAAAAGTTGCTATGGATTTTTCAAAGTGTACCATATGAATAGAAAATTCTCGATTGATTTTTTTTTTTACATTTTCACAGTTTTTAAGTCTTGGTAAATTTCAGGAAAATTCTTACTGTCATATATAACATTACTTTTTGAGATTTATTCAAAATTCGTTAATGACTAATTTGTCTACTATTGAAAATATTATGAGCTAGTATCATTAGTTTTTACTTTTTCTTGCTTAATATCAAATATTTATTTAAAGAACTACAACTTTAAATATTATTTTCAAGAATACTGTTTATTTAGAAATTGATATAATTCATTTTCCAAATAAGTGTGGATTAAAGTCAGCATGTTATCAAAACATTTCATAGAAAAATTAAATTTATTATTAAAACTTATTTCAAATCATGCTTTAATCGGATTATTCAATTAATAATTTTTCTTACTATATTAACGTTTATTAAAGTCAATATCTTAAAAATGAAGCATATTTAAGTCAATACTATTTCATTATTCATTATTATTATATGATATCTCATTATTATCTTTTTTAAAAAAAAACTCACTATCAAATGGGTCTTTTATAAGAACTCAATATTTAATAAAATGGAACTATTAATTGAAATTACTTTAATGAACATATTTTTAAAACTATATTTTTTTTGTACACGTGAGAATATAGAGTATCATAATTCTTCAATAGGAAGAAGTGAGAGAAAAATTGTCTACAAACTTTCATCTATACAGACTTGAAAGATATGAAGTTAAAGAAAAGCAAATCAAGAGTTTTTATTTGTTAAGCAATTACCTCTTTTGGAGAACATTTTTCCGTTGGGATTGAAAATTGCTAAAATTTCAATACAATAATTTGACCTTAATAGATTCGTTCGCAAACTTCAATTTTTGATTGAAATTTGATACATACTATATTAGGAGCTTTCAACTCTCTCTTTACGATAGTATGAATATCTAAAACTGCTAATTGTAGGTTCTGCCTAAATATATTCTGTTTATACATATAATTTAATCAGAAGAAAAAATAACATGCATTGAAAAATGAATGTACTTTGAAAAGCTTTCACTATTATTTAATTCAGAAATTATACCTCACTTGTATAGTTGTAAAAATTTTATTCAAAGCATGCTGTCTATTGAAATCTACTAAGTATCCAAATTTAGATGTTTAGTAACATTAAATTGAGATTTAATCCAAATATTCATATCTTTAGATCGCCTGTTAATTTAGAGACAAATATGAGGATGAGAAGCACCCTGTATGATGGTTGATTCTAGCCACCAGCGTGGTTACAGAAATGGTGAGTTGTCTACCTCCCCTCACTGATGATGGGATGTACTTCCTATGGGAAGGATTGTACCATGGCAGAGAACGATCATTAGATTCAGCTGATTTCACGGAAACGCTGTCATTGGGGCCCAATTAAGCAGATTTACCTTTGTGCTTCAAGGTCAACTTGTGCCGGGAAATCTTTACCATAGACAATGAAAAAAGGTGGAATGAAATACTAGCAACAACAGTGATAAAATTATATTTTCACTTCAGCAAGCAGCATGAGTTAAAATAATCGGCATAACCAAAAATATAATTATTTGAATTTTTAGATAATGTAAAATTAAGCTTTAAGCTGTTATTTTCAAAATATCTAAAGAAAATAAATTTCAAATTTCTCCTACATTTAAATTAATTAAAATTGAAAAAAAAAAGCAAATATAATTCATTCAACCTCAACATACATATGCGTTAAGTTTGGTGCTGTGTACTAAAAATCTCAACTGTAGAACGCCAACACACATTCAAATCTCTATTATTAATATAGAAATTTATAGAATTATAGAAATTTAAAGCACATTTATAGTTCACAACTTTAAAATAAAATCTCTTTCATTATCAAATAACTCTAAACAAATTATATATTAATAAGTGCATCATAAGAATTATATAAAAACAAGGCACCCGTCATAAATGCCAAACTGGCATTTATACTGCCACTCGACACCTTTTTTGTCAATCAATATCAATTCTAAAATAACACGGAATTGAATATTATTACAAGAGCTCTTTACTTTTAAATATATTTATCACACTAAAGAAAAGCCTTAATTTCTTTTTCAAATTATTTTTAAAAAATTTATTTATCGCAAGAATTAACTGCTTAAAAGTTTCTAATTTATTCATTGTCCTTGAACTAGCCTTATTATTATGGCCTTAAAGGTATTCAATAAAAAAATAAGCAATGGTCCCCTTCTCTAAATTTATACTTCAAAAAAAGCACACATTTAGTGAAGGGAAAGAAGCAATATTCCCTTCACTAATTTTTGTCAAGAAATTATCCTTGTAAAATTCTGGAGCTATTAACTTGTACGATTTTGTTTTTTATATGCGTTCTACAAGCTACTGATGAAACAATTTCAGACATTTCGTTTTTCATACATTATGTTGTTGTAGCTTATCCCACCTGGTTGACAGTAATATTAAACCAGATTCGTGAGCCCAAATGCCTTCAAACAATGTAAAACTGTCTCAGGATTCAAAAACAGTTGGCCTTTATTGAAAACGATGTAGGCCAAAATTTGAGCAAGAGTAGTTTGAGTAGCATTGCATTTTGTATATATGGGATAAACTTTGTGCCTCGTCATATGACGATTCCATACATTATACTGAGAACGAATAACGAATTCCTGATTATTTTATGAATAATTAAAGAATTCGAGGTAACAAAATGGCTTCAAGGAAAAAACATTTTTGCTAAACTTATCATAGTATAAAAAAAAAACTCATTTCACAAAATGAGCACTCGTTTCGCATATTAGCTTCCTCAAAACATGCTCATCAATAAAAGGAAAGAAAAAAAAATGAGCACTCATTTCTCATATTAGCTTCCTCAAAACATGTTCCTCTACGAAAGGGAAAGAAAATGTATTACCAATTTCATTTCTAAAAGGAGTTTCGCTGTCTTATTGATTTTCTTGATTTACGAGTTTTTGGATTCAGACGATATAACCATGCATAAGAAACCCTTATTTTAAGAGTTGCATTGAATGAACGGAAAAAATGGAGAAAGAATGTAAAACTTGATTTCTTTAGTTTTTAAACAGAGACAAAATTTTTGTTGAGTTCGTTTTTGGATGAAAAGAGTATAGGGTCGAGGAAATTGAAAGGCATACCCATGAATCGTGTTTTATCAAGGAATTGAAATAGATTGTCACTTTGTTTTAGATTTGGGAAATGTGAGAGGTAATTTTTACCTTCAGGGTGAAATAGATGTAGGCGTCTGCGCTTCGTATGAAGAAAACATATGTCATGGAATTAAGTGGTATTTCTAGTTAGAAGTTTAGAAATCTAGTTTAAGGTGCTATTTATAGGGTTATATTTATCCTAGTGTAGATTGAAATATTTTTAGAGCTGTTGAGAAGGACGTGTAAATTTGGTATAGGCGAATATGCATCAATACTGAATTTTAAGTGAAAATAATAGTTATTTGTTTCATTAATAAATTAAGTGAATTATCTTAATTAAGCAGTTTATTAGACATGCTAGTATTTTTGGTGATGAAAATACAAAGGATTTGTGTTTTCTCAACATCCGAAAACAAATTATATTTATGTAAAATCAGACATTGATGAAATGAATTTCTGATCTTGAATGAATAAAGGAAGAAACAGAGATTAAATAAAGTTAAAAAAAGCTTTGAAAATGAATTTTTATCATCAGAATATATAAGAAATACATTTCTTTTATTTACTTTTAGTATTTAAGCAATCAATCTTTTGTTTCTGAAAATTACTTCCTGATATCATCAGGAAGTGCAAATTGTATATTTTTTCTGTAAATTTGTAGAAGAAATATTTTTTTACCTATTTTAATGCAAAAGTTCATATCGTTAGATCTTCGTACAGTTCCTTTAGTGTAAAATTTAACTATTAATTATTGATAATTTAAAAAAAAAATATTTGATTATTATATTATCACCAAAAAACAGCAGATAAAATTTGGAATTTTGTGAATGAAAAATAACGAATTATGATATTCAAAATTTAAAAGTATAAAGCTCTTCTAGCTAAATTATAGTGTTAGGAAATGATGTGCACTTACGTTTGCACTTAATGTCGAATCTAAAATTGATATTTTTACACTTAGATGGGGTTAGTTGGAATTCTGCTAATAGAGCAGGTAAAATACACCAAATGGCAGTAAAAACAGGAACAGAGTAAACAGAGTGCATGAACTCCTGTTCAGAAGTTTTCAGTGAATCTCTTTTGGATATGTAGAAACTAGAGGTCAAATAGTTCGTATTTTTGCTTCGAAAAGTATTAATACTAACTTGATTTACTTCTAAAATATACAATATTAGCTATGAAAATTCTTGAATGTTACGTTTAGTATTTTGATATTCATGAATGCAATATTTTAATTATTCTAATATGTCTGAATAAAAAATCAGAGCAAGTCCTAGTTGAGTTTTTTTCAGGGAATCAAACACATGAAAATTTCAGAGCGACATGTCTAAGTTGTAGGGTGATTAGGTTTTTCGTGAACTTGGCCATTCGGCGTGTGTGATTCTGGAGACTTGTGGACGACCGGTATCACGGAGTAGAATTACACTATGAGCAATAAAAAGTTTTGAGTTAAAAAAACAGTGGACTTAAATTAAGTCTACTTTCAACAATGCACTAAAATGAAAATAAAAAGTCATTTCCGATATACGACAACAAATTTCATGCATTTTATTTTATTAAAGGAACAATTACAGTGGTTAAAAAGGAAACCCCTTCAAAAAATTACCTCATAGCTTGTGAAACTACTTTAAAATTGTAAGTACAAGAAAATTTCTAAATTTTTTTTAATTACTATACTTTTAAAGAAATCTATTTAGATTGAAAAATAAGCATTTTTAATTTGCATTTAATTTGTATTTATTTGTATCATCAATAAAGAAAAAAACTATATGAATATATTTGTAGGAATAAAGAAAATGAATTGAGTTGATGTCATCTTTAAAATGTAGCATTACATAATAAACTTAAATATATTTCTAAGAATTTATTAAAAAGCTATAAAAATTGTAGGTCAACTAAATTAGTATCGTGAAAAATTAATATTTGAAATATAAGCTTTCTTATATTTTATCTTTATCTTTTTTCTATATTTAATGTTCTTATGGAAGAATAATAAAACGATTTGTTAAAACTTACACTTTCAGTTTCTTATTGACAGGAAAAAAACCAGGGTTGAAGAATATAGAAATCTAATTCCTAGACTTATTTTCAGACATAAGTTTTTCTGTTCCCTTGGAGGAGAAATGAGTTTATAGCAGGTAAAAATGAAAAGATTTCGCATAAGTTATTTTCCATTGAAGATTTTATATAAGTTACGCAATAAAAAATTAAATGATCACACAAATATCACGTTTCGATTAAAAGATTTTTTTTTGTACAGGAAAAATGTCTAAACTTAATTAAAGATAGTTTTTGAAAAAAAAAAAAAACTACTCGCCCTTTATTAGTCTTCTAAAAAGCACAAATTTTATGTTTGTATTACTTTAAGCCTTTCAATTCTTTCTGAACAGTTGTTAGGAAGGACACTCCTAGTTGGCTCCATGTGCATGGCACCCCAATTTATGTTACAGTTATCTCATAAACAAGCTAAGAATATATTAATATATTGCATTCTTGTCAAAAATGCGTAATTGTCTAAAATTTGAAAACTCTAGAAGACAACAAAGAAAGAGCAAAATTTATTACAAAATTACATCTTCATAAAAATGAAAAGAATTAAGTTGATTAAAATTTTTAAAAATTAATAAATACTGAAGAATTTTACTGTCAAATCTGAAGTATTTCATTTCAATATATTATATATATATCACTATATTATTATATATATTTCATTCACTATATATACATATATGTAGAGATTTAATCAGCGGCCATTGCTGTTAAATATTTAGTTTTGCTGTTAAATATTTTTTACAATTTGTTGCAATGGATGTCGCTACGGGTATCACTAGATATGGCTGAACCATAGTCCAAAACGCGTGATGTAAGAATTCGAGAAAAAGCGAACTGCGCATTCGCTCACCAGACAGGGACCAGAGAGGGGACCCAATTCCTACAAACTTGGGGGCACTGCCCCGGGATCTGAATTTAAAATTTAATTAATTTCTTTTCCGGGCTAAACGTTTTAGTTTTCTTTTCTTAAAAGCAGCTTTTAGTATTTTATACGTCATAAACATTAAATTGATCGGACGAATGACCCTACTCTCAACGAAAAAGAATTTTGATTTGTGTCATACTGGCACAGTAAATTTTCCCATCCTAAGAATCGTTCATTATTGCGCTCCTACGAAGAAATGAAAAACAAGTAAAGTCGTCTCAACGATCGCCAGAAAATTTCCCCACCTCAGCAGATTCGGAAATGTGTCGTCCTTACATCCACTCCTCGAAATAAATCATCATTTGGCCTCTTCAAATATTTCCAGTGTTAGAATACAAACTCTTACAGGACGTCAACCCCTGTACTGAGTATAATTTATCATTTAATAATCTTCTGCAAAAATCCGTATTCGAATCCATCAAAGAAAGTGTGTGTTAATTTCATCAGTTTTGTTTTGATTGTTCTCTTCGATCCCAGACAAGCGCCATAACATCTGTACAGTTTCGTTTTGTTTTGTTCATCTTCAACAGCATTCAACAGGATTTGATTCATTGAAATACAACATTCCTGCACGTGTGAAAACTCCAAGATACTTCGCCGTCTGTAAAAATTTTAATACTATTTCTTATTTGATAATTTGTAAGTTACTTTTCTTTTCTTAGCATGTTCTTAGTTGTTATATTTTTATATCGAAAGATATATGTTAATTTTATATTTAATTTCAATCATCAAAAGTGCGTAATAATAATTCTTTTTTTAAAAATAATCTAAATAGTGATTTTCAAGTTGTTATATTTATGTATTTTATTTAAGTACAAACTGATTTATTATACTTCAGATATTTCTTGTTCCGTAACTTTACGAACCGAAACTAAAACTCAGTAACCGTTCTGATAGAATTTAATATGACCTTGAGACGACGCGCCAAAGTAGTCCTAATATCAATCGCTCCTAAGCGATGAGTCATAACAAGTATTGAATGTATATTCTTTTTTCTTTTCGCGCTACGAAAAACTGTTCTGATTTATTTTTTTTAAGAGTTATGACTCAGCATATCCCATCTTTTGATCGTACAAAGTGTGTACTTTTATTTTCAATTCTATGAACGTTATTTTTATGAAGTTTTCTTTTTAAGGATAATACGTCTTCAATATTTAACTCAAATTTAATAGCATTTGTTTGCTGTACTTTTTTTTACTAATTGTGCATATATACTTCAAATTAACAATTGAAATATTTAGAATTTAATTTTTTTCATGCGAAGCTTACATCTAAAAAAATAAACGCATAAAGTCATTTTGAATATATATATTTTTTCCATTGCTGAAAGTTACTCATGGTTTTCTGATAAAGTATTTTATTTACTATTCATTTTAATAGCATTTTATATTAGGGAAGTCCAATGGTACAAATACTTTTATATATTAATACTGAAGATAATTTACTTTGTTTATTGTTAAAATTCATACAGTATTTTTGATGTAATTTTGGGTTTTCTTACTTTACAGTATATTTATTGCCAAGCATTATTTTGAAAGTTATTAAGTGTTACTTTTTCAATCTTTAATTCAGATGTGTAAAAATATTTTGTGCATTTTAAGATCTGGTTTTAAGGAATTAGTTTTAAATTACCCAAAGATTAATATTTAATTTCAAGCTTAAAGCAAAACTAATTTAATTTGACTTTTATTTAAACACGCTAAAGTATAGAGAATTTTGGATAAATTTCAAAATCAATACAGTTCTTTGATTGGCACCAAGCCCCTTTTTACTTTCAAAATGTCTTTCTTACTAAAAGGCAAAAAAGAAGATTTAATTGCTCTCGCGAATCAATTCGGTGTAACTGTTGAAGCAGACATGACGAAACCCAAAATTAAAGATCTGATTTTAAAAAGCAATGATTTCGATGAGGAAGATGCCAAAGTGATGTTAGATAGTATCATTGAGGACAGACATCTAGCAGAAGCAGAAAAACAAAACGAGCGATTGCGGAAAGAGGAACGTGAACACGAACTTGAAAAGCTGAAATTCCAAGCTCAAATAAATGTTGGTCATGAAAACTCCGCAGGTATTTCAGTGACTAGTAAGACTTCGCAAGAGATGTTTCACCGATTCAACATGAAAGATGACATAAGTTTAAATTTAACATTATTTGAGCATCATGCCAATTTAGCGTTATTACCGAAAACACAATGGGTCCAGAAGCTACTAGGATTAATTCCTCTGGAAGTTGCTCATTTAATTGCTCGAGAACCTGAGGAAAAATCGAACGATTACGACCATGTGAAGAATCTGCTGTTACAGAGATTCAAGTTGTCCCCGGAGAAACTGCGACAATTATTTGTTTCACATCAAAAAGCTCCTGAGAAAACATGGCAAGATTTCTATTACGAATTGCAGACTTACTTTGATGGATGGGTAACAGGTCTAAAAATAGACACCTACGAAAAATTACGTGAACTTATCATTGCGGACCAGATGAAACGGAAGGCACCACAAGAGTTTCAGAATCACTTTCTTGATGAGTGGTCATCCATAACTTCAGCTACTGATTTGGCAGAAAAATTCGAGCGATATGACGATGTCAGGAGGACATTGAGACCAAAATCATCAGATCCATTCTTCAGAAGGGAAGAAGAAAATAAAGAAGCAAATAAATTTCTGAATCAACCACGAAAACCAGCGTATTTCCAAGATAGAAATAACAAGTTCCAGAAGAGACCCTTAGAGCCAAACAGAATCTCATATGTCAAGGTAAATAAACCAATTAGACCTGTGAATTGTTGTTACTGCCAGACACTAGGACATTATGGCGTTGAATGTCCACGACGATCCAAAAATACGAAAAATAATAAGTCCGAGAAGAGACCCTTGCAGCAAAATAGGAACGAATACGTCGAAGAAAATAAACGATGGAGATCTGTGAAGTGTTGCTACTGCCAGAAACCAGGACATTATGGTGCAGATTGTCCACGACAACCCAAAGATACGAAAACTAACAAGACTTTAGCACCTATTGTACAAACTTGCTCCGAAATTTCACGAGAGAAAATAAGAACAAGATTAGCTTTAAGAAACAAAACTATCGACGCATTAATCGACACTGGTAGTTCAGTAACACTCCTTCGAGAAGATATCAGCAAACAAATCATCAAGCCTTCAGAATTTTTAAGAGAAACGATTACAATATCTGGTTTGGGAAAGTCACAAGTCAAAACAAAAGGATCATTTCAGCAAAGATATCGAATTAGATGGACAAAAATATTCTCTGACATGGCATGTGGTACCTACTTCATATTTAGATTTTCAGGCAGTTATTGGATCTGACATTTTAGAACAAGCCTCACTTCACTTCACCAAAGAAGGTGTCAAATTTCGAAAAAGAGAAGACGTAAAAATATTTTGCATGCATGCGCAGCTATACGAGGCAAGACCACAAGACGAAATCGAAATAGAATACATTTCTAATCCCGAAGTAGGAAAAGAATTATCGGAGCTAATTTCCAGTTACAAGCCAGAAAAAACTGAAGCTACAGATGCATCCATTAGCATAACTTTAAAGAACGACATTCCAGTCAACCAACCTGCAAGAAGACTCTCATTTCCTCAGAAACAAGAAGTAAATAAACAAATCGACGAATGGGTAAAACAAGGAAGAAAAACAGAATTACATACGAACGCAAGTCAACATGGGGATGGAGCCATTTTACTGCAAGAAGGCGAATATAGAAAATTGTATCCTGTTAAATCTACTTCTACTGAAGGCGCACTAGACAAACTAAGACTACAGAGAATTCTCAACAGTACCTCAAATCGTAGTACCAAATGGACACCTTTTGAACTGTTAATTGCCGCTCCTATGAGGAATAAAGAAGACCTCCGAGTACGAGACTTACTGTTGGAAGAATTAATTGAAGAATTTCAAGAGCACAGAGATCTATCTACTTCGACAAGACGCAAAAGCAAACATTCAGAATATACAGGCCGAAAATAAGAAGAACTACGACAGAAAGCGCAAGAAAGCCCCAGTATATCAGAAAGGGAATTTGGTAGCCATTCAACGAACTCAATTCGGAACTGGACTTAAGTTAAGACCTAGGTTTTTAGGACCATATAAAATTGTCAAAGTAAAACCGAGAGATCGGTATGATGTTGAGAAAGTAGGTGATCATGAAGGTCCTCATATTACCACATCATCCGCTGATATGATGAAATTTTATTCACCAGGCTGAATAAAACGCAATCAGCTCAATAGTTAATTAGCTATTTTATTGTGTTATATATTTCATTTTTATGTATATTTTAATATTCTAACAATTTTAATTCAATGAATATGCACATTTTTTCATGCTCCGTGTATTATATTTTCATTTTGTAGTGAACTTTTAAATTTTTGCATTTATATTTCGATGTTTTTTCCAGTGATGTAATAAGCAAATTATCACTGCTAATATTATGTACCTTTTCTTAAGAATTGATATAGAGCGAATTTTAGATTTGTTGTTTTTTGTAACAGTTTGGCCGAGTTTAATTTAATATCAGTCTTGAATGTCAGTATGCAAATAACGATGAGGTCATTGTTCTATCAGGATTGGCCGAGTTGTAGAGATTTAATCAGCGGCCATTGCTGTTAAATATTTAGTTTTGCTGTTAAATATTTTTTCCAATATGTTGCAATAGATGTCGCTACGGGTATCACTAGATATGGCTGAACCATAGTCCAAAACGCGTGATGTAAGAATCCGAGAAAAAGCGAACTGCGCATTCGCTCGCCAGACAGGGACCAGAGAGGGTCGTTTCCGATCATGTATCTTTAAGAAACGTAAAGTAGTTTCACCATGAAGCAACTCTTGGCGGCATCTATAAGTAATTCCTTTTTTACTTTTTCTTTTCTCTTTTGTAAATAGTCCTGTCGTAATTGTAAATGTCTTTTTCTTTACTGTAAATAAATAGCTTTCATATTCATACGCTTCTTTTTCTTCATTCAGTGACCCTAGACACTGAACTAAATGTGGTTGGATGGGCATTCTGTCCCACCCGATTCCTACACATATATATATATATATAAGAATAGCTTTTGCGGAGTACCAATGATACAAATGCATCTTCTACAAAATATCGAAATAGTTGCATTAGGTTAATAGTATAACAAAACTAAGATAATTCAAGAGTGGAAAATATTAAATAATTCTTATCAAATTACTTAAATGTTTCTAAACACTAATAACATATAATTAAATTCCTCAATCCTAGGAGCAATGCAAAATAAGATAATGGAAAAGACAAAAGCAAAGGAATAAAATTTCCCATTTAGAATCTTTTAATATAAATAAACAAGCATACCATTAAAAAGAAAAAAATTCTTATTTGCTAATTGCTATCTTGAAAGCAATATTTTTATGATCACTATCTTATTTATTAGAAAAAAAGAGAAAAATTTCCCACTCAAGTAGTCTCATTAAATCTTGACGAATACTTTTTTCAGTATCAGTTTCTGATGCAACTAACATCGATTATCGAAGAAAGACAGTGAGACCCTACCATACAATATCCAACGAATGAGGGAACAAATTACTGATTTTTTTACTAACAAGAAAGACTCCTAAACAGAAGAATAAGCTTAAAGGAAAAGAAATATATTCCTGTATTTTTTGATACATTTAGAGGAAAAAAAAGATTAAAGGGAATCGTAATTTGTCATATCCATTTCCTGAAAAAAAAGTCCGTCGATAAAAATAAATAAAAGTCAAATGGTGTTTTCGTTATTGAAAGGGGATTCTTTAGTCTGATTTATCTGATTTACGCATTTAGAAATGAAATATAGCATGAGTATCAGAGATTCATTACATTAGTTTCTTACCAATAAAATATAAAATGAAAGGGTATAACAGTTGTAATTAAGGAATTTTTTTCTAAATCAAATTTTTTATGCAATTATTTACCACCGATATGGCCACAAGACACAAATGTTTCTCAAACTGATATCTATCAAAAAATACTCTATGTCAGAGGAGCAGTTATGCCAAAGATTTCGATTGAGCAACCTAGCCACCAATGAATTGCAAATCTGCAGACAAACAAGCTATAGAAGATTCAGCAAAAATCTGTATGACAAAAGATCAAAAGTTTTCGTTCCATCACATACACGCACAAACGCTTCGTTTAAGCTGTAATATTGCTATATATCAATGCTGGAATTTTGCTTAGTTGATCGGTTATTCAGCAACGAAATTTGCTTTAGTGTGAAAACACCAAGTTTTTATGGATTAATGATATGTTCGAACACGTTTTTAATATTTAAAATATCACGGAAGAACATTGTCAAGGAGATCTATGGTATTTGTGAGCTCCATGCTCGAAGCCCGATACAAATTATTATATACTTTAGAAGATCAAAGATTTATAAAATCTACTAAAATGAAGTTTATTTGTTTAGAGATTTTGTCTGTCTTAACTTTTCATTTATGCTGTATGATTAGGTATTTTCCCAATGCACGAGCCTTATCAAAATATTTAAATGACGATTTGGTTTGCTTTCTCACTCGATTTATATCTTATCGAGATTATGTGAGATATGTTCAAGAGAAAACTTACAGAGCATCTGCATCAACAAAGCTGCGTTTTAAATCCGAAAGAGAGAAATACGTGCCGTTTGGAACTCTTTAAACCTACAACACATCCACAATGTAACAGCAAGTATGGAAATTATTGATAATCTTACATGGTAGCCAGAAGTGAATACACTCGTTTTAAATTACATACATCTTTTTTTTTTGTTATTCGCTAAAGAGTGAAATTCTTTCAGGCCAAGTTTCATTTCAAACAGTTACTTTTTATAAATAAGTGACTATTATTAAATTTTTTCATTTTCTATTATTATTCTATAACATTTTCTTTATTCGTATCAAGTTTTTTTTATCACCCATGTTTAACTTCATTATTTATATAATTATGAATTATAAAATTTTGGACATAAAAAGTGATTTAATAGATGAAAATGATCAAATTCAAATTTTTTTAAAAATTTGTAAATATATTTTGAAATATTAATTATTGAAAACAAGCAAAATATCGAGCTCTCCTTATTTTTAGAAAATATTGGATAACAAAGAAGTGATTCAAATAACATCTTAATAATATTGCATTTTTATGATATCAATATAATTGGAGGACATTTTTTCTACATTAAATTAATTAGATATTATTATTATTTTAGTAAGATATAACTTAACTTATATGGCAAAAACAATAATACAAACAATTAATTTTAAATTTTACTTCAATTCATTTTTGATCTCGTTATCGAAATATTCGTTATTTTAAGTTAAGTCATCGTTTGCAAATGATATTAATGTTCTTCGTCAATGTAATCGTATTCATGCAATCTTAAGACTTGCAGCACTTTTGACCAAAAGTGTATATAGTGCATAATACACTGATGGAAAATAATTCCCAACACCAAGAAAAAATTATTGCACAGTAATGAAATTTTAGGAATACATTTGTCTAGGTAACATATTTAATTGATTAAAGTTTCAAGATCACAGGTAGAGTCATTGGCCAGAAGAGCAATTTCGAATGTGAAATGTTGGAACATTAGTAACCGATGTAACCGCCAGAATTTTGAATGCAAGCATGCAAACGTGCATGCATTGTGTCGTACAGGTGTCGGATATCAGTTTGTGGGAAGGAGTTCCATGCCTGTTGCACTTGGGTGGTCAATGCAGGAACGGTTAATGCTGGTTGTGGATGACGCTGGAGTTGTCGTCCAATGATGTCCCATACGTGCTCGATCGGAGAAAGATCTGGTGATATAGCAGGCCAAGGCAACATGTCGACACTCTGTAGAGCATGTTGGGTTACATCAGCGGTATGAGGGCGAGCGTTATCCTGTAGGAAAACACACCCTTTAATGCTGTTCATGAATGGCAGCACAACAGGTTGTATCATTAGACTGACGTACAAATTTGCAGTCAGGGTGCGTGGGATAACCACGAGAGTGCTCCTGCTGTCATACGAAATTGCTCCCCAAACCATAACTCCTGGAGTAGGCCCTTTGTGTCTAGGCCGCAGATAGGTCACTAGCAGGCGTTCACCTGGCCTCCTTCAAACCAACAAACGGCTATCACTGCGACCAAGGCTGAACCGGCTTTCATCAGAAAACACAACAGATCTCCACTCCGTCATCCAATGAGCTCTAGCTTGACACCACTCACTTCCCAAACGGCAGTGGTTTGGAGTCAGTGGAATGCACTGTACAGGGCGTCTGGCTCGGAGCTGTCCTTGAAGTAACCGATTTGTAACAGTTCGTTGTGTCACTGTGGTGCCAACTGCAGCTCGAATTTCCGCTGCAGATGCAGTACGATTAGCCACAGCCATACGCCGAATACGACGGTCTTCCCTCTCAGTAGTACCACGTGGCCGCCCGGAACCTGGTCTTCTTGAGGAAGTACCTTCCCTTGACTACTGCCGCCAATACTCATGCAAAGTGGATACATTCCTGCCAAGTCTTTCAGCAATATCGAGGAAAAAAAAACACCTTCTCGTAGCCCTACAACGCGACCTCGTTCAAACTCAGTGATCTGTTGATAATGGCTTCTTCGTCTTCTGAGAGGCATCCTTGACTAACATGAACCCACTACGTTAAATCTCAACTGTAAATAACGATCACGAACCTTACAGCGCTTATTTAAAGCAAACCTCATTTGCATGTTCATAGTGTCGCTACTAGCACTACATTTACGCTCGTAGCTCGAAATTTCAATCGACGTCATCTTTCAGATGTATGAACACGCTTACCAAATTTCCTGTATCTAGCACAGCTCCTTCCTAGTGTTCCCTTCCTTTTTTCCATCAGTGTAATAACCTTTATTGCTTTCTAATAATCATGCAGTGATTCACCAAAAAGAGAAAACAATATTTTCAACTAAGGAAAGTCATTAAATCTAAAAAAACCTTTTGCTCAATAGTTTCTCCAGTTATTTTACTTCAATTATTGAGCTTTTATAAAATAAATTAAATTGATGAGTCATTTTGAACACTGAATGATTTTATCTTCCATACAAACTCTTGAGAAAAAAAAAATGAATTAGTGACTTTTTCTAAAAGCAACTAAGGAATACAAAATTGAAGGACATGTATAAAGAAACAGACATTTGCTGATAGTTATTAATATTTTATGGTAGAGAAAATAGAAAATCGGAGCCAAATGAGTGCATTTTTGTCATGTTAGAACTTTCAAAACATGCCTACCGATATAACGAGAAAAAAATGTAATGCTGTTTTCGTAACTTAAAAGGGATTTCCCTTGTTTTATTGACTGCCCTGATTTACGATTTTCGGATTAAAGAGTGGTATGTGGCATGAGAAATCTATATCTCCATATTTTACTAATAGAATAATAAAGGGGGGGGGGTAGAATGGACGTGAAGTAGATTTCTTTAGATTTTTTTTTTCAGAGGCAAAACTTTTGTTCGATTCATCGAGAAGAAGACATTATAGAGTCGGGGAAAATGAAAGGCGTCTTCAAGGGTTGTATTTTATCAGAGGATGAAATATACCTTCACTTTGTTGAAGATTTGGCAGCGATTTGGGAAATGGGTCCAATTTATCTATTCCTTTCAGAGTGAAGGAATAAGTAAGTATTTGAAAAAATAAAAAAGAAAGGTGAAAACTTATTGAAGAATACCTTTGGATAACTTTAAAGCTACTAGGTAAGTAACGAGAATCGTCAGGATGAATTGTCAGAACAATCATCGGAAAGAGATGAGAATCATCAGATTGGAGGATTTAAGAGTGTTATTGGAACAATGTGTGTTTGAGATAAGGTCATGTAAGTATAGCATAAATAAGTTTCGAATAAAAACAATAAAAATTAGATATTGATAAAAAAGAATAATTACCATATAATTATTAATTAAATAACGTAGTACTAAATAGTTGTCAACAGAATAAAAGTAAACATATAAAATTTTAGATGAAAGCATTTTTGAGCATAGGAAATTAAACTGGCAGAAGACAATATATTAAAACTATAATTCTTTTAAAATATATTTTAGTAGTTTTTTGATTAAAAAGTCATTTTTGGCGACGTTTGTACGAGTGAATTATTGAGTTTTTAGGTTAATTTTTATTATAAAATGTATTTTTTTAAAGCCTTTACCTTTTTTTTTATTAACTGACTGAATGGAGACGGATTGAAATGTAAAGATTCTACAAAATCTTGATTTCGAATTTCTTGAATTCACTTTGTATGCGGGCAATTTAAAACCGAACATAATTCAGTTATTTAATAGAAAATGATGAACTTTCATTAATTTTTGGAAATTTTAAGACCCAAGTAAAATCGGTACATTTTAGTCTATTTTTTCAATTTTCTCAATGTTATTTTTACTAAAATTTTAGAGACATGAAAATCATTTTAATCTTTTCTATATTTTAATATAAGAGTGCATTATTAATTTTTTAAGGAAACTCCTTTCAAAAGTTTTGTGTATGAAAATCATCTGAATTACTAAAAATTCACAATTAAGCAACTAATAAGTATCATTTCAATTTTTATATCTTTTTAAAACGTCTTAAAATTATATAGTAATTTTTTTTAGTTATACCTTTTTTAAAGTTACACATCTTTGCTTATTATTATCTATCATTGCTACAAACTATTATTACTACAATCATGATGGAGTAACCACCAGGTTTAAATGTCGGACATAAAAGTATTGACATAAGTAAAACATAAGTAAAAAAAAGAAAAAGAAGTATTGGGCTTTCTCCCTACGGCACGATGACTGTCATTGCCAAAATGTTGAAATTTCTTTCATAACTAAATGTAACTTAGTTCCAACAGTTATTGGTCTTCATTTGAGGAATTTTTGCAAACTTCAAATGCTTTTTCTGAATTTTCAAGCTGATGAACGGTTTCTTTCTAAAAATTCGATTTTTACATCATGTTTGTCTAATTTAATTTTCACACAATTTCAGCAATTATACTTCTGCCTATGATTTGAGAAATTTCTTCAGTACTTTGGATGAATCATATGAGTCAGTAATCAAAAGGAAAGAACTAACGGTTAGGTTTAGATGTGTATTTCGTTTCCCAACAGCACAACGGCCTCAAATATACTGAACACAATTTTAAAATGTGGTGTATTTTTTATTGTAAACAGAATTTCACATGCCAACCCATTCCCGCGATATCTATGCCCTTAACTATATGTCTGCCACACAAGAAATAGCGGTTCCCAAATTGAAAATTAGAAACAAATCAGATTTAAAACAAGTGTTGGAAGGTGATTGGTGTAAAATATCCTCATATACCACGAAAATTGCTTAAATCTGTGGTACTATGCTTAGAGGTCATTATAAAAGCTAAAAGACATGCAATTAATACCAATACTTTCTTTGCATGTGAAATATTACAAAAAATTCATTGTTGTTCTTTTAGTGTTTTGAGACACAAACATGCATATCTTTATTTAAAATGCTTTTGAAACTCTTAAATTTAAAAGTTTTTCGTTGACTTTAAATTAAACAAACATTTTGCATTTTTGTTAATGTCTCATTTGTATTGAAAGTTGGATTTATCAATTACGGTGTACTATTCAAATGTTTGAGTCACTGTAGTTTATTTGGCATTCGTTTGAAATTCTCCTTACACATAAAAATGTAGTAATGATTGAGAGTTTTATTTTTCAATTAATAATTCTGCTTATTTTACAAACAAACATTTTTTAAAAGTGCATTCCATAAATTTACTTAATAATGAGTATTAATTTGTCTTTTCAAGATACGAAAAAAGCATATTTATTAATACACATATTGTTTATATGCGCTATTTTGAAAGAAAAATAAATTAAAAAGTGGCTGCTAATTTTCATTACATTTTAGTAATAATTTATTACCAGAAATTTTTATACAAAATTTCTGGCAATAATTTAATTTTAAAAATGAGTAATTTTCCTTTGTAGTCTATTCCAGTTTTTCATTTAATTTAAATTTTCAAAATCTAAGTAAGTGTGTAATGGAGCTTTGGTAAATATTTCTATAAACGCAATATGCTCTGTTTAAGGAATAATTTCTAAAAAAATGAAAAAAAAAAAAAAAAACTGTTGATTAATATTTATTTAAGAAATTTAAAGGAATTAATTATTCTCATTTTTTTACAAAGAAAAAAGACCAAATAAATTTTTACTTAAGTTAAAGTCTAAGGTAAATGTTTTTGTAATGTGCTCTGCTTAAATGAACAGTTGAATAATGTCTCGCAATGATTTTCTTTTAGGAGCATAATAGTTTTTAAAAGACATTAAATGTCAATCAATATGTTAACACTTAACTGTATATTGTTAAGAGAACTCTGTAAAAGATATTGAAGAAACTATTTATTTTTAATGTTTTTTCATTACTCTTTTCGATAATGGAATGTGTCTCGTCTTTATTTCCTTCCTTTTCTTTGTATTATGAAGCAAATGGTTTTTATTTAGAATACATTAAGGATCAAGAAATTTTTCCCACTTTGAAAAATATTTTTTCGTCTTTAATATTTGATATTGAAGAAAAAGCAATACCTTTATTATTGAAAATATCATTATTTTTTTCGTATTATCAACAAGGTAAAAAAAAATGTAAAGGATAAATGTTCTAACTTATTTTAACATAAAATGTATACATCAAGATTTAATTCTATCCATTTTTTGGAGCATATTATTAAACAAAATGTAAATTTAATAAAAAGAGTAAAAAGTATTTTCACACATTTACAGATTGTGGCATTTTAAATTGAAAACATTCTTATTTTGAAATTATAGTATGCAATATTGGTATGTAACTTAGTTTAGTTTTTTAAACTTCATCACATCAACAATTAAATTCGCCCTAATTTTAGGGTGCATTATATATATATATATATATATATATATATATATATATATATATATATATATATATACAAAAGCAATTTATATGCAAAATATTCATCTAAAATAACGGTAAAAGATTTTGAAAAAATTATGAAAATTTGAGTTAAAAGGTTAAAGAAAAGTTTTATTGAAATAAGAATCGAATTAAACTTTAATTTTACTTATTTAAATTTAGTAAATATTTAAAATATTTTAGCTGTAATATTGAAGCTCTTTGGAAAATTTTAGAATTTTTGAACAAACACTTTAACATTTCCATCATATTTATAGACATATTTACAAGTTTTCTTTTAAAGTCTTATGTTTAACTTTTCGCAGGCAGTCTGTCAATCTATAATCATTTTTGTAGTAGTCTTCTTATATCATTTTTTTCCCACTAAATTTCCTTCAAAATCCATGCCTGTTTTAGACAACTTTTTTGCAACATATAATGAATATTTAAATGAAGATATAATTAATAAACATAATTCGCTGGTTTTATGCAATTTTAATATTACCGAAATTTAGGTTTTCAATGGTACTAATTTTTAGAAACAAGTTAAGGGTATTCCAATGAGTACAGCTTTCTCAAGTGCTTTAGCCAACATTTTCTTACATTATTACGAGAAAAAAATAATTAATAATTACTTAATAAACGGATGGAGATTTATTGATGATTTAATTTTGATTAACTTAGATAATACCAATATTGTTACTAACTGTTATCCTAAAGAATTAATTTCAACAGAAACAAATAAAAATCATCTTGAAGCTACTTATCTGGATTGAGGATCGAAATTACTAATGTTAAAACAATAGTCGATATTTATGATAAAAGAGACGAATTCAAATTTAATATAATTAAATTCTGTAATTATCACTCTAATCTTAACTCTAAAATTATTAAAAATTTAATTTTCTCACAATTTAATAAATTTAAAACAATTTGTAATGTTAAAATTTCATTTATAAAAGCAACAAATAGTTTTATTAAAAATTTAAATAATAATGATTTTTCCAAAAACTACTACAATATCAATATTTTAATAAAAAAAGAAATGACGAAATATTTGTTAAATAGATGGCGCTCATAAACTACATTAATCTTTATTTACACTATATTATAATTAGAAAGGAAGATAGTAGTTGTTCCTGTGGCGAGTAGGTCTTTCCCTCTTTTTGTTTTCCTAATTTGTGCTATTCGTTTTAATTTTGGTTGAATACTCTTGTGTAGTTTTACTTTTTATATACATTTTTGTTTCATTTGGTGATGTTTTTTAATGTTTTGCTTTGTTTTTGTCTTTTGCTGTTTAAACTAGTATGTCTCTTTTGCCGTAATTTTCGAGAGATTTTCGGGTCACGAGGTGTCAATACTTTTGACCACTGTGCACCGTTGCTTCACATAAAAAATCCCTTATTTTGAATCCTTGCTTGAAAGTGACCTTTGACGAAGTTTTCAGGCCTGATTCATTTTCTATTGGCTATAGTTTTGTTTCTGTTGTATTCCTTTTTGTTTGACTTATTTTGTTAATATATATATATATATATATATATATATATATATATATATATATATATATTGTGCTCTCTAAAACTTTCGAATAGTAAAGTAAAAAAATAATTTATATGATTTGTACTTTTTTATATATCGATTCAAATCCAATGACTCTATTCATTTCCGATACGAACATAAAAAAATTTCTATCATTCCTAATTAAACTAGACAGTTATTTTAAATTTTAAACATTATTTCCAAAATTATTTCTTCTGCGAGATCCGGGTACTAGCTAGTACTAGCATAAAAAACAACCTAAAAATTTTGTAAAATTTTCTCGGTATACTAATGTATTTTAGAAAATTTTCAAAATGCATTATAGCTAGAAAAGTTAATTATATTTCAATATACTTATCAAAATCAGTCGAATGAGAATTTTCGTCAAACGATATCTGTAGAATGATTCTTGATACTAAAATTTCTGCTTCATTTAAAAGTTTCTGAACATCTAGTTTATAAAGAGGATGTTTGGAGACAAAATTTTAAAGCTATCTACTAACCTTGTGTAAAACCGGAACACTGAAAGGCTTTTGCGGTCTCACGGACATCGTGCTAAAAATTGGTGAAATATTTCAAAAAGTATCCTCTGATACTGGTAGAAAAAGTGCACGTGTAGTGAAAGCCATGGAACAGGGATCTATAGAGTCAATCCATTTGATTTACCTTAGAAAAAAGGTAACCGAAAGTTCCTCTTTAGTGGTCTGACAGACCACAACTGCCCAGTTAAGAGTTAAACAAAGGTGCAGAAAATGTCTATTTATCGAATCTGTTAATCTATTTGGAGAAAATTTAATATAGACACTGATGGGAAAAAAACCCCAACACCAAGAAAAAATTATTGTATAGTAATGAAATTTTAGGAATACATTTGTCTAGGTAACATATTTAATTGATTAAAGTTTCAAGATCACAGGTAGAGCCTTTGGCGAGAAGAGCCATTTCAAATGTGAAAAGTTGGTATATTAGTAACCGGTGTAACCACCAGAATTTTGAATGCAAGCATGCAAACGTGTATGCATTGTGTCGTACAGGTGTCGGATATCAGTTTGTGGGATGGAGTTCCATGCCTGTTACATTTGGGCGGTCAATGCAGGGACGGTTAATGCTGGTTGTGAATGACGCTGGAGTTGTCGTCCAATGATGTCCAATACGTGCTCGATCGGAGAAAGATGTGGTGATATAGCAGGCCCAGGCAACATGTCGACACTCTGTAGAGCATGTTGGGTTACATCAGCGGTATGAGGGCGAGCGTTATCCTGTGGGAAAACACACCCTTTAATGCTGTTCATGAATTGCAGCACAACAGGTTGTATCACTAGACTGACGTACAAATTTGCAGTCAGGGGGCGTGGGATAACCATGAGAGTGCTCCTGCTGTCATACGAAATTACTCCCCAAACCATAACTCCAGGAGTAGGCCCTGTGTGTCTAGGCCGCAGACAGGTCACTAGCAGGCGTTCACCTGGCCTCCTTCTAACCAACAAACGGCTATCACTGCGACCAAGGCAGAACTGGCTTTCATCAGAAAAGACAATAGATCTCCACTCCATCCTCCAATGAGCTCTAGCTTGACACCACTCACGTCGCAAACGGCAGTGGTTTGGAGTCAGTGGAATGCACTGTACAGGGCGTTTGGCTCGGAGCTGTCCTTGAAGTAACCGATTTGTAACAGTTCGTTGTGTCACTGTGGTGCCAACTGCAGCTCGAATTTCAGCTGCAGATGCAGTACGATTAGCCACAGCCATACACCGAATACGACGGTCTTCCCTCTCAGTAGTACCACGTGGCCGCCCGGAACCTGGTCTTCTTGAGGAAGTACCTTCCCTTGACTACTGCCGCCAATACTTATGCACAGTGGATACATTCCTGCCAAGTCTGTCAGCAATATCGAGGAAAAAAAAACACCATCTCGTAGCCCTACAACACGACCTCGTTCAAACTCAGTGATCTGTTGATAATGGCTTCTTCGTCTTCTCAGAGGCATCCTTGACTAACTTGAACCCACTACGTCAAATCTCAACTGTAAATAACGATCACTAACCTTACAGCGCTTATTTAAAGCAAACCTCATTTGCATGTTCATAGTGTCGCTACTACCGCCACACTTACGCGCGTAGCTCAAAATTTCAATCGAGTCATCTTTCAGATGTATAAACACGCCTGCCAAATTTCGTTTTTCTAGCACAGCTCCTTCCTAGTGTTGGGATTTTTTCCCATCAGTGTATTTGAAACCAATACTGATGAAATATCTTATTACTTAACATATAACTAAAAATATATACTTCCAAAATATTAATCTCAGTTTTGACATTGTAGAACAAAATAAGACATCCAACATAAATTACATTTTTCTTAAGTAAATCACTGTATGTCATTAAAAATATTGAAAAGCACATCATTAAAAGTAAAACACCATAGCTTTCCATATCAAATGATGGAGAAATTTTTTATTTATTCATTGTTATCGACTTACAATATCCTTACGATCGTGAATTTATTTTTCAGTAAAAAAAAGGAGCAGTATTCCCTATTAAAAGAGCCTCATTAAATTTTGACAAGACGTTTTTCCTTATCGATTTTTGCAGTAGCTAGCATCGATTACCGAACTTTTATTTATTTATTTATTAAATTTTTGAAGAAAGAAAGTGTTCCATTTCATCTTCTATAAATCTCCTAAGAAAGCACTACAAATTACCGACTTCTTTCAGTAGAAAGTAAGAATTACTGGAGAGTAGAAGGGGTTTTAAGAAAAAGAAACAGCTTACAGAAGATTTTTGATATCTTTTGGTACAGCAAATAAAGGATTATAATAAAAGAAGTACTATTTGTCATATTAGATTCTTGAAAACTTCTTCTTGGCAATTTTTTTTTACAATTCGGAAGAAAGAAATGGTACTCAAATTTTTTTTAATAAAACATTATTTATTAAATCTATTTTTCCAGTAGGGCAAACTTTATGAATATTTTTATTGAACATTTCAGATATAATGTAAATAGTATGTAAAAATGAAACTAACAAAATGCAACTAATTTCATGATCAAGAACATTTTTTTTTATATACAAAATCACAAAATTTTAAAACACAATATCTGTTCCATAATATATATTCCCCCAACATCTGTTTTCTCTAATATTATAAAATGAAGTTTTCTCATGTTTTACAACAATGTTACCATTATTGTATAAAAATTTCCAAACCTAAATACAACCATACCTTGAAAAAAATTCATAAAGGTAACATTTTTATAACCATTGACATTTGCTCCTAATTTATTATATTACTTTCAAAAATAAAATGCTTAATTTTACTTTGCCTTTATCTCTGTTAATAAAAAGACAAATGGGAGAGTTTTTATGTATTTGAGTATTAAATACTGCTTTATACTGATCAACCCTTTGATTTAAAGTTGCCGATCATCACATATACATACGTTGGACGTAAAGGAATATGCACCTAGGTATAATTCTTTTGATATTTTAATTAGAATTTTATTTAATTAACATGATAGATTTATTGAAACCGTTTCCCTATTACCGCCGAAAATATAGCGGTCTAAAAAGGACTTTTACAGAATATAAAAATTCAAAAAATTATCTTCTCAAAGTTACTAATTTAAGTACTGACGAGGTATTTTAAATTTTTAATAAAATTTTTTAAAAGGTGTTTAAAAATTATATTTAATCTTTAAGCTGAAACTCAAATCATTTACATTGTTCATAAAAATAATTTATCTCGACTTTTTAACCCATTGTTCAACATCATAATATGGAGATTCAGCTTATTTTTCTTTTTGAAAAAAATTCAGTATAAAAAATGCTTGAAATACAAATTTTATGTACTTAAAAGTTCAATTTCAAAACTAAGAAATGTTGAAATCTTTATAAATGCATCCGTTTTTAAAAACCGTTGCTTTCTCATCTTGTAGTAAGATTTACATAAATAAAAAATAAATGCAAATTGCCTTAAATATGTAAGGACGTTTGATATAGAGAATGAATTATATATTGTAGAATATATAAGATTTAAAATTAGTTTTTGAAAAAGTAATTAAAATATAATAACACCAAACATTTTTAAAATTTAATTTTTTAGCTATCATTAATTTAAGTGATTGAGTTAGTTACTAAACTTTCAACATTAACTGGTAAAAGGGGTTAACCGATGTATCACATTTAATTAATTAATAATTAAAGGCAGTTATGTCTAATACTAGTCTAGCAGATACACTAAAAATTATTAAAATTATGTATTACTTCTCTTAAAACGCACCTTGATAGTCAATTTTGGGAAGATATATGTGTTACACTTAATACATTCAACTATCAAAATCCTTTGAACTATGATTTTTTTAAAAAAATATTTTGATTTATTACGAGTTTCTATACTGTTTGTTTTAAAAAAGTATTTTAATTAAATTATTTTGTTATAAAAATTTCAATGAAGGTTAAAGCTTGAATTTAAAAAGATATGTTTGTTTGTAATTAAGATTTTCTCAAAGAATAATTTATGAAAGCAAATTTGTAGTATTTAAAAAGGATAATTTTTTTTAAATAGGAAAAATTAAGCAAAATGCATTTATATTTCTAGGGTTTTTATTTAGTTCAAGAATAGCAACATTTTAGAATTACGAAGGAAATAAAGCTACGAGTAATGAGCAAATTAATTACTGTTAATCTAACAATTTTTTTTATGGAGAACTCTTTCATAAACTAAAACATTTGCCTATACCGGAAAATTTTTTTTAATCAGGCAAAATATTTTTTCTTTCTCCCAAAAGGTGCAAAATTTAAATTATATAATTCTTAGGTACCCATAATTATTTAAAAAAATAACACAAGTTGTATTAACATGAATATCATTTGGCTAAATTCCAAATTATAATTCTATTATTTACATCTTGGATCAACACAGTGCAAAGCAGAATTTGATTTAATTCCTTCGAAATGCTGTTCAATATTTTCGATATCAATTGTCCAGTATGTTTTCGCAGTGTAGAACAATATTAAAAAATATTTGAATTTTAATGATGCAGTTTAATCATCTAAAATATTGGATTCATAAAATTCCAATAAAACAATCCAACAATAAAAGAAAAACTGATACATGATTCAAAATCCTTAAATTTCTATAGTATATTAAATTAAATTTCATATTTACATTATCTCTTATACGGAATTCAGGTTTCTCAGTGTAACTTACTAGTGTTCGAAATGTTTTGCATTTAATTGATTCCACCTGGATGATTAGAGTAACTTAATAATAGATGCAGTCACATTCAATATTAATTATATTGTGTAAATCAGGTTCTTACTTAAATCAAATGAAATAAAATTTACTTCATTAAATGTAAAGTTAATATTAAAAAATAAGCATACATAATTTTCCATAATAAAAGATAAACATTATTCTTTATTTTTACACATCAATATTACTGCAATCACAACTTAATTCACACACAAAAAAAGAATCCCTATTTAATTGGCTTCATTAATTCTTTACGAAGCTTTCTTCTTCAGGAGTTTCTGCAGAAATTCATATTATTTATTGGTATTTTTTTGAATCTAAAGATTATATAAATTGAGGCATCCAGATATCAATAGAATTTCATAAAAAAGAAAAACGAATTTCAGATACACTTTAAAAGCTACTATGACATACTAAATTTTATTGAAATTTTTCCAAGATATCAAGAATAGTAAAAAATAAAGAATTAGATCAAAATGAATTCTCATTTGTCAAATTAACCAACTCCCTCAAATGCCAAGGGGGAAGGGAAAGGTAATGCATTTTTCATTCCTGAAAGGGGTTTCCTGATCTTCAAGTTTTAGATTTAGGAATAGTTTGGATCAGGAGAAACCTATAACTTTCAAATCTTACTGATAGAACGAGAAAGCGACGAATGGGATATAAAATGTTGATTTTCAAAATATTTTTTTTTCTTAGGCAAAACTTTTGTTCAATTCCATTTGTTGAAAACAGTGTATAAAGTCTGGAAAATGAAAGATGACATCGTAAGGCGAAATTTATCGGAAAATGAAATATTCGCCCTCTTTGTAGAAGATTTGGGCAGTGATTTTGGATATGGATGCAATCCATCTATTACATTCATTATGAATAAATATGCATTAAGAGAAAAAAGACTTAAGCCTGCTATTTCTGCACAAGAAACTTCATATTTAAAGCTTATGGTGTTAGAAACAAGAATTATCAACTGATGGTTCTGAATAATCTTAAGACAATTTGCAGCACTTTTACACACAAAAACTTGCCAAATATGTGTTTAATATAAGTATTGTAAACTCGGTGTGTTAATAAACTAAGCAATATCTATTGTTAATAATATTGTATTTTTTAATTATTTCTAATTGGTATGGTTAAAATTATATTCGTTCAGAAAATTTGACAAAAAAATTCCATCATTTTGAACAAAAAATGATATCCGGTCTTAAGTTTGAAAATATAGAAAAACGAAGACGGTAGGAAATAATAAATTTTATTACAAATACCTTTTTACAATATTGTAATTAAAATAATTTTCTAAATAGCAGAAAATTTTTATTTAAAATTATTTTTACTTTTGAGATCAAAGCGATCTATCAAAGGCTTTTTGATAGATTATCATATGATAGTTAAACTCTGTAAAATCTTTACATTTTTATTTTTTCACACGTAAAAAAGTAAAGTAAATTAGATAGTTTTAAAAGAGTATGAAGGCAAAGAAAATGGACTAACTTTTAGATGCGGAAAAAACATTGATTTCTGCATTTCTTCTAATTCATTTTGATGCATCAGTAAATTTATTTTACTTAGATCTATTTTCAACCAGTAAAATTACAGTTATCTTCCACAAAACCATGCATATTTTATAATATCATTTTATTATAAAAATATTTAAAAAGGTATTAAGTTTTCAGTTCATATATTTCATTTTCTTACTTTAACAAAATGGCTAACTAGAATTTGTAAAATAATTCTGAAAACAGTATATCTAAAAAAAGGGCTAGAAAACCTGTCGATGGCTTAATTTTTAATAATAGATGATTTCTCGATTATTCTATCGTTCATTATTATTTTTTTCAAACGACCAGTTTCCTCTTTCTTTACAAGAAGGAACTTGTTAATATTTGTCTTTTGGATGAATGATAGATTGTATTAATTTTTAGTTTTATTAAAATACAGTGATCTATATCAGGGTCATTTATTCAAAGTTCTACCAAAATTTCAAGATAACATTCTTCAAATACTTTTCTTACTGATGCGCTGTTTCCATGCCCTTCAAAGTTGATTATGATTATTAGGAGAAGCTGAGGTTCAGAAAGAAATTCTCAGATTTATTAGTAAATAATAAATCCATGCATCAGCAAATTAAAATTCTCCTACAGAAAACTCTTTCCTAACAATTCAGAAATTAAATTTATTGCTTGTTTCCTTCAGCTCCTTACGATTTTACAATATTTCCTATAAAATTACTTACAGTTTTATTTTATTATTTTTTATTTCCATCTTTATGTTTTATAACCGATTATCATAGTTATTTAGACAATGATTTATTTCCAAAATAATCTCTTGCATATTGAATTGCTACTAAATAAAATCAAAATATAATTTTTTAATTAAATTCTCAAAATACCATAATATTAAAACGAGAAAAGTTAAAAAATTAAAATACAAACATGAAAATTTCAAATCAAAACACACACATGGAAAAATGTGATAGCTAAATATTTAAAAAAATCACTTGTTTGCGATTCTATATATATTCCCAATTCAAAATTATTAAAAACAATTTAAATTTAAGAGAAGAAATACTACAGTTATTAAGTTCTACTTATTTTTATATATCATATGAACAATAAAAAAAAGACAACCAAATTCAGGTTCAATTTTTTAAGCAGATTAAAAATAATACAGTGCAGATATTCTAAAATAATACAGCTATTAACATCATCAAAAATCAAATAGAATTCTGTTCCATATTCAAAAATCGAAAGACACCTTGTTTGTACGCTGTTTCAGGCATTTTAAAACTGTTAAAGAAAGGAAATAAGTCATTGCGTTTTACATACAATCTTCTAAAGCCGGAAAGCGAATTACTGACTTCTTTAGAAGAACTACGAAATCCTAAAGCGCAGAAAGAGGACAAAGAAAAAAGAATATCTTGTTTGAAACTCTTGATATTCTTTAGTGCAAGAAGTAAAGAGCTGAGTCCTCTTTTGTCATATTATTAGCTCAAAACTTCTTCATGGGAAAGAAAATGTAATGTCATTTTCATTACAGTAAGGAATTTTCTTGATTTACACGTTTGGGTGTCTAGAAGGAGTATCAATCTTCGGATACCTTTACCTTCAATATTTTAGTGATAGAATGAAATGGGCCACTCTTGTATCTGATTTCTCGAATTCCTTCCGAAATAAAATCTTTGTTCAATTCCATTTGCGGATAGAAGAGTATAGATTTTGAGAAATTGAAAGGCGTCGTGGTAAGTTGAGTTTTATCAGAGAGTGTAGCATACCGTCGTTTTGTTTAAGATTTGGCAAAAGGAGGGGGATTTCCAATCTTAAGAAAACGAGATCAATCAATCTACTCCTTTCAGAGAAAAGAAATATTGTGACTTTTGCATTATGTATGTTTGAGTAAAAAATGAATTTATTGAAGTGAGCCCATTTAGCAAATGTAATTTGGAAATTTTGACTGAAGGCTTTTCTTAAGATATAAGTATTTTTTAATCAGAACTTTCGAAAACAGATAGAGAATGCAGAACCATTAACTATTCAAAAAGGACATTACCTGTCTAAGTTCTAAGAAAAATACTATGTTATGTGCATTAAAATATTTGTTTTAAAGTGTATGCGGTGGTGGAAAGTACTTGTGTTATAAAGAATTATTTTTCTTACAAGAAATACAATGTACATTGGATTTTTTAATACACAATGTTTTATTGTTTTTTTTTGCATTTTTTTCTGGTGTTCAAATGCTTTGATGTTTTTGTTCTGATGATATATGCGTTTAGATTGCTACCCGAGTAGCTGTAAACTATTTGCCAAGAAGATTTAACCATTTCTAAGGCCATGGAAAATATGTTTTCTATCAACAAATTCATCCGTTTTCGAAAAAATTATCCGGTATGGAGTAAATTTTCATAAATGAATTTCATTTGACAAAATTCTAGGTACTTTAATTTCTAATCTCGTACAGATTGTAACATTGAGACATTTAACAGTATTATTAACATTTTGACATTAACAGGGCACTTAATCAAACATTTTTAGATGTCTCGAATAATCAGAGAGTTAAAGGGTCTATACTCTAGCTCATAGCAAATCAAAAATGGTTATCAAAAATTAAATACTAATTACGTTTTCTAAGTTTGAGCATTTTTCATTAACTTGATTTAAAACGGTTGATCTTAAATTCTTGATTTTAGGAGAAAAAACAATGCTCTTATCATGCTGATAGTATATAAATTATTGTTTTTTGGAAGTTTTCATCAAAACTATGAGTAGAGAATATTTTTATTTCTATAAAAAATCTTTTAATTATTTCTCTATGTAAATTAAAATGTAAATGTATCCATTGGTTTTTATGCTTTAAATGTTTCTGCTCCTTTTTTACTTATTTTTTAGCAATGAACTTATTTAAAGATGGAGCTATGAAAACATTATCTGCATCTATATATGCACCATATACTATGGTATAAGGTAATTTGTAGATAAAAAACACACAAAGTGAATAAAATAAATTATTTTGTATGTTTATATATATATATATATATATATGTTACGGTAAGGTTAGAAGGTTGACAATTTTCTTAGTCGTCTTATTCTGTCATGTAAATTTTTCACATATATTAAACATGCTAAAAATCACAAGATATAAATAAAAAGTGAATATTAAAAAATACTATCCAGGTAATCAAATTTAACAAAGAATAACCAAACACCATTTTAAACAAAAAATATTAACTATCAAACCGTGAAATGGAGGCAACTATTCCTTGTGTTTATTTTTAGTAATATAGAAACTGGGTCACAGGAAATATTTGTAAGGCTTAAATTTTCTGTAACGAAATCGTGATATGTAGTAATATAACAAAAAATGTTATCGTCTCCAATAACAGTTTTATCACTTACAAATGTTCTCTAAAGTAAAATATGCATCATTAAAAGTAAAACGAATGTCATTAAAAGTTAACAAGCATGAATTTCCATCATAATATATACAAGAATTCTTTATTTATACATGGTTACCAATGGTATTATGGTCACAATTTAATTTACCAAAAAAAAAACTACTTATAAGGTCTCATGAGTTTTAGACGAACATTTCTTCAACGTAAGTTTCTTTAGAAATTTATATATTGTATCGGTATTTTTTTTTTTTCAATCTACAGATGAAAGAAATGGGGGCTTCAGTTTTTTTATACAATATACTAAAAAAACCAACAAATTTCGGATATTATGTAAAATTAACTAAGAAATCTGAAATTTATTTGAAAGTTAAAGATATCAATGGTAGTCGGAAATAAAGAGTTGGAACAAAATGAATTATACGGCAAATTAGCTCCCTCAATACATTCATATGAATAAAAAGGAAAAAAAAACCGTAAAATCATTTTCATTACTCAAACGAGTTTTAGGTTTAGAAGCAATAGGGAGCATGAGAAACCTATACCTCCCACACTTTACGAATAAAATGAGAAAGGGAAGAATGGGATATAGGAACTGATTTCTAAAGCCTTTTTTTAGAAACAAAACTTTTGTTCAATTCCATTTGAGGATAAAAGTGTATAAAGTCGGTGAAAATGAAAGATGTCATCGTGGGTCGAGTTTTATCGGAAAATGAAATATTCCGTCTCTTTGAAGAAGATTTGGGCAATGACTTCGGAAATGGATGCAATCCATCTATTCCATTCAGTATGAAAAAATATGTATGAAGAAAAAAAAGAACTTATTGAAGTATGTTATTTCTGAGTATGAAACTTCATATATATAGCTGATGATGCCAGGTCACTGACGAGAATTATCAACAGATGGTTCTGATTATTCTTAAGAAAATTTTGAGCTCTTTTGCTTGCCTAAAAGATGAATTTAGAATGAATCATTGTAAACTCCATTTGTTTAAATTTAGTTAATATCTGTTCTTAATAATATTGCATTTTATATTAGTAAATTACTTCAGTCAAGATTATGTACGCCCAGAAAAATAGATAAAAAAATCCTTTAATTTGAACAAAATTGGATCCCCGAATAAAAGTTTTCGTAATATCAAACAATTAAAACAGAATTTTTTTTTACTAGAAATATATTTAAAAAAATCTAATAATTAGTTTTTTAAAAAGCAGAAGTTTGTCTAAAATTGCTTTTACTTTTGATGTTATAATAAATTGTTTTTAAAATTCCTACCAGATGGCGATGCAAGTAGAAAATCCCAATTTAATTAATTATATGATAATTAAGATCTGAAAAATCTTCATTAATTTATTCTCTTAATTACAAAATAAAGTAAAATAGGTCGCATTAAAATCGTTTTAAGACGTAGAACATGAACTTATGTTTAAAGACAAAATTTAATTGATTTTAGAATTTTGAGTTCTAATTAATTTTTACCATTCGTATGGATATTTTGCTTAGATATATTTACATCTCAGTAAATTACATTGATTCATATTAAAAAAAAATAACTTTACAAGAAAGTATTAGAAAAATCTCCCTTAGAAATTTCATATTCTCTCCTTAATAACATGGCTAATTATAATTTCTTTTCTAATATCTAATAATAATTTCAACATCAAATAAAGAATGACATAGTTTAATTATAAATATTTTTATTCTTATAAAAAGGAAACTTTTCTTATGATTCATTTAATTATACTACAAAGATTTATAGCTTAATGACTCTTTTTTCGAAATGCTTTCTTTTACTTTTTACTTTTTTTCTTTGATATTTTCATAGATCTCTTGAAAAATTTACTAATATTATCTGCCTTTTTTAGGAAGTTAATAAATAAGGAGTGATTCGAATCAATGCATGAATGGCGATAAAGGTTCTAATATATTTTCGAAGAAACTTTAAAATTTATTGTATAATTTTTATTCATTTAAAATTTGAAAATTATTCAAAAAGAATATGTCGTTAAAATGAAAATTACTTATTCTGTTTATGTTGTATTGAAAAAATTTCTTGTTTCTTTTCTAAAGGGAAGGTACAAATATTTATGCTTTTGCTTATTTATGTTTTGTTTCACATTTGAACTACCCAAATGTTTTGTAAAATTGACATTAGAAGATTTCCCTAATCTCAATATTCAGGAGACAATATTTGTCTTTTTAATAAAAGGACGGAAAGAATGTTAATCGAGTATGGCTTAAAGCGAAAAGCTCTTACACTGAAATTTTGGAAAGATATATTTTGCACTTTGTCCAATTTTACTAAAGTTTGGGACCAAAAATGTATTTTCTGAATAATCTCTTTAAAAAAATTCTGTGTTGTTAATTTCTTCATTACTTAAAATACCAATATTTATTTAATTTTAATTTTATTATTTATATTTTTGCTTTTTTTATTATCTTTGGATGAATTAATATTGAATCATGTATGTTTCACAAGAGACTCCCTTTTAAAGAGAAAAAAAAATGTAAAATTGTAATTTTAATACTTGATTATTAAAAATGTAATGATATTTATTTTGCTACTATCAGAACATTGTCAACAAATTTTAAGAGTTTTTCAATGATTTTTTATAGGCCGTTATTAGTAAAAATGCAGGAGCCATGATTCTGAAGAAAAGTCAAAGTCTATTTCAGCAAAAGCAGGGATAAGGTTGAAAGAAATTATTCTGTAACATGTAGGTAATTAGGACGCATTACAAAATGCATAATAGTATAAAGTATACATTCCATCACCGTGGAAAGATGTAAATTCCATCAACGACTGATATCCTCTTAAGCAGTACTTCAATAATAGAAATGAGATGATTGTTGATTTCTGTACCCAACTAGAATGGGTTGGCTACCCTTATCAATGGCAATTCCTAAATCCTAAGAGACGTGTAATGTGATCAGTGATAATCCTTGCCATTCATCCGTATTTCTCGCCGATTCTGTTACGATGTTAGAGTTAGATTTATTCAGGGCAGAATAGCCTTTTCGTCCTCTTCAAGGCTGACTATGCTTAACATTTTAAGCATTGATTACATTTAAAATTTAAGTAAACTGAATATCATAGAGGTCAAAGATTTAGAAATAAGGATTCAAAGACTTAAAGAATATAATTTCGAAATGCAGTATTGCTAAATGACTTTTCATGGGAACGCATATATCTTCTCAGGAAGTGCACTAATGGTTAACAGTATTGCAAGTTTGAGTATTTGGTATTTTGGGGTTTCATAGCGCAATAGCCACATATGTCTATACTGCTCCAAACAAATTTTATTAAAAATATGTCGTGTTGAATTCAGACATTCAATTTTAAAATTGTAGGTTCTCTTTATAAAATGAAAGATATACAATAAAGTATAGTATCAGCGCCTTTTAAAAAATGCAAACCATATTGCCAGAAAGAAAATTATTAAAAGATTAAATATCAATGGAATTTAAAAGGTGAAAATGCAACTCTCATAGCACTAAAACAGGTACAGAAATTAAGAGAAACAAACAAAAAAATCACTGTAATCTTTTGATTCGATATTGTTAAGTTTACTTATAGATTCATCATAAAAGCTTTTAAGATGAACCCATTGAACAAGACAATTTTGAAGACTTTGTATAAAAATAGTTTTATCAACTGTAGTAGAAGGTAGCAGGTGGAGTTTTATCGATTGTTTCATAGGGGTTGCCTTCTATTTCGTTGTCAGTATTTTGATTGGATTTACTTGTGGTTATGGTTTTAAGTTCAGAGTTAGCTTTATCCATTTTATTAGTTGGTGTAGTATTTATGGTCTGCGAAGAGCTAAAATTAGAGACTGGAATAGATTGGGAGGCTTCTTGAGGTCAAGTCTTCCAGAATTTAGAATTCGAAACGTTTTCAGAGTTTTGTTTGGGATCTTTTATCTGATTTTTTATAAGTAACAGCTTTAAATTCATCCGGGTCCTGCAAAATAAAGTCTGAAGTAATTGAGATATTGGAAGGATCTGGAGGTTTTGGCGGGACTTCAGTGTCAGGTTTTGGTACTTGGAGATTTTACTTTCTTGCATTTCTTCTTAGGAAATCGAACTAAAAAAATTGAGGACCTTCGGATTGAGAGATTGGTGAAGAATTTTTAGTCGATGTAGGAATTTTTTTTCGATTTGTTTTCGTTCTTTGCGTGGTTTTCTTCTTAACTGATTCATGAGCCAAATGTTTACAGGAACAGGCGTTGATATGGATAATGCCGGTCTGTGAGCCAGTCCTTTTGATGTTGATTTCATGGCACCACTATAGGAAAGGCCAGGCTTGGGTGTCTTGTCTAAAACAAACTTTCTTGCTTCGGCATACGAAATATTTCTTTTAACTTTCAGGCTTTGAATTCTTTCTCTATCTTCCATTTAGTACAGTCCCAAGAATAAGAAGAGTTGAGCCCAGAACAGTTTGAACATTTCAAAGTCTGTAAGCTACAAGCAGAGGTTTCATAATCATCAGCTTAGTATTTAGCATATAGAAGACTGCTACGACAAGCTTCTTGTCAATGTCCGAATATCTGACATTTAAAACAACGCAGAGGATTCGGTACATAGGGCTGGCTTAACTTTTGATTGTATTAGCCAGCTCAATAAATTTCGCAAGTTAATGGGTACTGAAGGTCAGAATGACATCTTTAGTAGGAATAAATGTAACGGTACGTTTAATTTTTATACGATGCGCTGCACATACTTTTTGAGAATGCGATTCCTGAACGGTTTTATTCTCTGAACAATCAAAAAGATCTAAATCAGAGATTACCCCTCTAGAAAAACCCAGTGTCATGTGAGGATTTACCACTGCAGGAAATTCTTCAAATATTGTTAATTTCTGAATAGCAGCAATCTAAACTTTTGTTGAGGTCTCAATTGGAATATCTCCAGATGAGAGCATTTAGTAGTTTTTACATCACCAAAGAATGAAGAAATTAATATTTGAATGAGGAAATGTGATACATTATGGAAGGTTTTTTTGTGTATGTAAGATTAAAAATCTTGCATCTCCTGTTATAGATAAAGTGCTAGAAAAATCCATGCAAAAAAGACAAACAAATTCGAGTCCTGACGGCACCACCCATCATGAGGCCCAGCAATGGAAGGCAGCCACCGGCTCCGATTGTCTCCAGCCTTGGCACTTACCCTGATGCTATCCAGAACTTATACGCTAAGGGCCACTTCCAGGAACGTCTACTACCCGTAAAGCAGAGCCCCAGAAGGTGACCCTTTCACTTAATCCCCTTGAGCAGAACAGCCAAATGGCTGGGATATGAGATGATTGATATACCAGGGATCAGAATGTACCACCCGTACCAGGGGTTGCCACGCACCGCAAACACGTGGGGGAATTCGCTGTCCATAAGAAGAAGGAAACAAAGAGAGCGGCAACAGCTTCTCATTGAAAGCTCCCTCACCCATCCTCCAGTGAATGAAGAAAAAGAAAAGAGCAGAAATCATAGTGGAGAATAAACATCATTGGAGTAAAGACCCTTAGGTATCTCGGGATTGGGACACCAGTACTCACCTATAGTAGGTGAACCCATGAGGGGATTGCGAGTTTGGGAAATTTCAAGTTCTTTCATTAGCTAGCTCAGCAAAAGTAAAGTTTTTTTTTTTAGTTTAAGTGATATTTTCTAGCATAAATATGGTGGAGAAATTTCATGCTATTGTACCATGCATTATGAAGTAATTTCTGCTACGATTGTATTATTACAGTAGTTTTCTTTTATAAAATCGCTCCGCCTGTGTGAGATTTCATTTCGTTTGTTATGCTGTTGAAGTGCATTCGCTGTGGAATTCAAACTGATCATTTTAAAGATGTGTGAATTAACTCTTCAGAAGCAGCGGACTGCTATTTTAATGCAGCAAGAAATTGCTCATCATTGTGAAATTTCTCAACTTGCGTGAACTCTGTGAAATTTCTCAAACTTGCAGTACTTTTGACAAGTGGTGTATTGAGAGCTGCAAATATTGCTTGTTAGGATTGCTCATCAGTGCAACTTCAATTAATCAATTGTTTCAAACATCATAAAGTGATTAAAATCTGAAGCACCCATAGAAAAAAATCTAGAAATAACGATCTGATGTTATCTTCTAAACTTGCTGATACTACATTGGCACGATTATGCCAAAAAATGGACTTGTGATTTCTTCTACACTTGCAAGAAAATAGAAGAAATCAACGTCTGTAATTGCCAGTCCCAGAACAGTTAGAAGGAGACTCTTTGAAGCTGGTTAAAAGGCACAAGTACCTAAAAAATCCAAGCATTGACCAAAGCAATGTGGGAAAAACTATTGGAGAGGTCCAGGGTGCACAAAAATTGAAGTATTTTGAAATTGAAACTTTATATTCAGCGACGAAAGTCGCTTTCATTTAATGTCTGACAACTTTTACCATTTAAGAAAAAGAGACAAGGAAACCAGAATACCCGATTCGTGCATCAAAGCAAAAGCGAAACGGTTGGGGTGGGGATGCATGTCATATCAGTCAACTGGACGACTTGAGGTTGTATAGGGAACCATGAAAGGTAACAAGTTTTGTTGGTGTATTGAAGAATCAATTCTTTCATATTGTAAGTAATATTTTCCCAAGGCAGAAACAAATATTTCAGGAAGATTTGACACCCAACTATACATTGAAAAAAAAATAAGATAGACTTTACTGTTAAATTTAAATTTCATTTCTGACCTCTATACAAAAGGATCTATTCTATTATTCTAAATAGAGGCTGCGTTTGCCAGGTATGATATTAATGTTCTCGCCAAGCCAGAAAACTCGCCAGATTTAAACCACATTGAGAATTTATGGACAATAAGGGAAAGGAATAATTTAAAAAATAATTGAGAATAATCTCAGAACCAAATAAGAACTTTAGGGAAGAACAATTAAAGTTTGACACCATGAAGTACTAAGAGAAAAGTTTGCAAAACCTTGTGGAATCCATACCTAACAGAATGACACCTGAGATCAAAGTCAGAGGTAGCCCAATCAAATATTAAATGCTTTTCAGTTAACTTAACTCTTATTTTTTTTCTGCTCAAAATAACGAAAATTTTCTTTGCTTCATTTTATTCTAGGGAACTAGAATGGATTTCGAAACTGATAATCTGCTCATTTTGTTTGCAGTTTTTTTTTTGTTCAATAATTATATTTTGCCTTGAGATTAACATAACACATTGATACAAAAATATATTTTTAAATGAAAAAATATTAATTTTGGGGGGCTTTTTCTTGAAAAAAAAAAACACCGTGAAATTTTTCAAAGTAGTTTATTTGACAAGTAGTGTATTGAGAGCTTCAAATATAGTAATTCCAAAATTTTTTATAAAATTAATGCAGTTATGCGTAACATTTTATCATTTATTCGATCTAACATATCTAGAATATCCTTTATTTGTAATATAGGAGTAGATGAATATTTAGCAATTTCTCTTCCTATCCTGTGCTTCGTATAGAATCGTTACGATTCGGCATCCTTCTTTACAAACATAACAGGCAAAAACAAAGATCCAGATCATTCCACAATTATTTTATTATTCATTATTTCTTTTTCCAAAAGTTCAGTTTATTCTTTCTTTAAAAGAAGAAATATCTTTAATATTGCTTAATTGATGAGTTATCGGTTTTAAAAATTTTCTGTTGTGCTAAACTGTAATAATCGATGTCAGTGTAACTGGTAGAAAATAAGTTATGAAATTTTTTAAATAAGTTCCTTTTTACCGTTTCATGCTGTCTTAAGAGTCATAATAGAGCATGGTACAACCCTTCCCTTGTGAAGTATGTCCAATCATCGATGTGACAAGCTGACCTTCAACTTTTTCTGTAACCACCAGGATCACGAGAACCATATAGACAGCTACTTATCCTCAAATTACGACGTACCCTCTTGAGAGATATGTCCAACAAGATTGGTCATGATTATAAGTATTACGCTTCAGAAAGAAATTCTTAGACTTTTAAGAATACACCATTCCAGGTAACAGCAAATTAAAACTGTTATAATCTCAAGATTCTTTCTAAATAAATCTGTATCTGAAGAATTCATTAACTAATCATATTGCTTTCAGTCCAATATATTTAAAAAAAAGCTATAAACTTCTTAATTTTATTAAATTTATTATTTCTTTACTTTCGTCTTTTTTGATTAGTTATACTTTTGATTAGTTATTTTGACACAGAAAAACTACTCTTGTATTGAATCGAAACGAACTATAATGAAAATAGTATTTTATAATAAAATTCTGAAAACATATTATTATATTACTCATGTCAACATCCTAGACTATAAAAAAGTAAGTGAATAATCGATAAAAATATTTTATTATTACAAACATGAAAATTTCAAGTTGAATCTCACGCTTGCAAAAATAACATATGCTATCATCTTTAAGGAACCTTAAAATTATTATTATTTATCAAAGTTGTGGTAAAAAAATTTAGATTTGATTAGAAGAAATAGTAAAATCATTTAATTCTGATTTATCGATTACATAAGCAAAAATAAAAAAAGGCAACATAATTCAATATTTTTTACATGGATTAATAAGTATTTCAAAATAAAGCAGAAATGAACCTCATTAAAAATAAAACAGTATTCCGTTCCATATACAAAAATGGAAACACTCCTTATTTTTACGTTGTTATCTTGATCGCAATATCCCTATGATCGCATTTTCATTCAATGTAAGAAAAAGAGCAATGTTTCCTCATTAAACCTAGACGAAATTTTTTCACATCAGTTTCTTGAGGAGAACAACATTGATTATTGAGTTTTCATGTATTTCCCAAACGGCAGATGAAAGAAAAGGAATCATTGCGTCTTCCATACAATCGTCCAAAACCGGAAAGCGGAATACTGATTTCTCCAGAAGAACTGCTAAATTCTGAAGCGCAGACAGAAAAGTAAGAAAAATAAATGACTTGTTTGAAGTTCTTGACATCCTGAAGTGCAAGAAATAAAAAGTTGGGACGAAATGAATCCTCGTTTGTTATATTAGCCGTTCAAAACATCTTTCTGGCAAAGTAAATGTAATGCCATTTTCATTACTATAAAGAATGTTCTTGATTTACGCGTTTTGGGGTCTAAAAGAAGTATCAATCTTCAGATACCTTTACCTTCAATACAGTATTGATAGAATGAAAAGGTTCACTCTTGTATCTGATTTCTCGATTCCTTTTTCTAGAAAAGAATGTCTATTCTGTAGATTTGGTGAAATTGGAAAGCGTCGTGGTAAGTCGAGTTTTATCAGAGAGTATAGCATACCATCCTTTTTTTTAAGATTTGACAAAAGGTGGGAAATCTTCAATTTTGGGAAAACGAAATCAGTCAATTTATTCCTTTTAGAAAAAAGTAATACTGACTTTTGCATTTTATATGCTTGAGTATGAAAAAAATATCGAAGTGAGCAACGTTAGCAGATGGAATTTGAAAATTTTTATTGAAGACTTTTCTTAAGAGATGAGCATTTGTTGCTAGGCGGCTCATAAATAGTTACAGCAGGAAGAACCATAGAGTTTTTAAAGATGATTGTTCTTGACAGGTGGGTGATAAAATTATTTATTGTTTAGTATATGTTTGGGATGAACAAAATACTGGCTTATTAAACTTATTACTTTCATTTTAAAAGTATTAGAAATATAATAGTTTAGTATTACTTTTCTTATTATATTGCAATGTGTATTTGAAATGTTTTTGTTGAAATATGCAATGGTTTATTCTTTCTTTGCATTGATTGTTGATATATTGCTGATATATTGGACAAATGTGTTCAAATTCGAATTATTACCCTAAAGCTGTAATTAAACCTTATGAAAGAGATTTGATATTTTCGAAGGTCAAGGAAAGTATGCGTTCTACTAAATTTATCCATTTGCGAAATAAATCCTTTATGTTGACATGAGTTTCCTCAAATTTTTCAATAAGGCTTTTGATAATTTTTTCAATAAGAGTGAAGAATCTTGGATTCTTATATATTGTAGTGTCTTATCACACACTTCGATATATTATGACAAGAAAAAAATGGTATTTAAAAGAGTTAATAGCGAAATTCTAAGCTTTATTATAAATAATTAAATAAATACTTATGTCATATAATTGGCTTTATTTTGTTGGACTAAATGAATACCACAAAAATGTTATCTTGTCTTTATATTTTGACAAGATGACAATTCTAGTAAAATCTTAAACACTTCCATTCTTAGTATATATAATATCCTGTATATTGATTAATTAAACAATGGTAGGTGCTTTATCACGAATCATGTATAATAAAAGAATCTCCGTGTTTATAACTCTAATTCATGACAAATTAGACAATCCCAAAATGCTTTTTTACTAATCGCAACTTAAATACTAATCCTATTTACTACCTTTGAACACCTATCTAGCTTCAATCTACAGTTAGCATAAGTGCCTTTTATTCTAGTTTCCTATTTAAGAGAGAAAATAGATAGTTCAATATGCATGCAGAAAATGCGCTATATTTTGTTTTGAAATTTTAGTCAAAGTCATAAACGTAGCCATTCTCATTTTCTATTTTATTATTTTTATAAAAAGATAATATTTTCAGCTTTGGCTGTTATGCTTTAAATGTCATGGCGTTTTTGTTTTCTTTAGCAGTAACATAACTTCCAATAATGGGTTAGTAAAAGTATTTAGGATATGTGACTTATACTATGGAATAGTTTGTGGAACATGTTGATAAATTAGACTCACAGTAAATAAGTAAAAGGAACGAAAATACCAAATATTAAACATTAAAAACCATTTTGCTAAGCGGCCAGGTCATTAATTTATCTTAGACATCTTACCATGATCGGAATTTTTTAAAAGTATTCAATTTATATTGGGACTATTAACAAGATATAAAATGTAATTGTGAAAAAGTTGCGAAGGAAAAATAAAACAAACAAAGAAAAGAATAAGGAAATATCATATCTACTAGTCAAAGAAATCTTCCATTGTAATCTTGAAAATTATAAACCGTAGGACAAAATAAACAAATATCATGGAGCAAAAAAACAAATGGTTGCAATGAATTAATCGTACTCGATTTTAGTATGGCATAAATTAGAGCTCAAGAAGTATTTTTAAGGTCTTAACTTTCAATAACTAAATCATTCTTATTTCGCTCTGGTTCATCTAATTGAAAAATGCATGCCGTTCTTGATTGCCATCTCTTGTTAATAAGAAATGAAGTTAACACATTTTACGTTAATGTAAAATAATGTATAAATAATAATTAAAAAAAAAACTATTTTTTTTCAACAGAACCCGGAAAACTTTTAATTAAATGATTATAAATGCAGCAGCTTCATGTAAATCTATAAATTAATTAAAAAATAGGATGAAATGAATGAAAAAAAAAGCCAAAACCATAACTGTCTCACTCAGAAAGTTACGTTTATTAAATATTCTTCAGAAAACTATTTGCTTATTCTTCCCAGTTTCTGACTTTAATGCACACTCATTCTTATATCCCTTTAGGATCTTAGTTTTTCGTATGTATGGAAGAATTCGATTCACCTTATTGAACACCTTTATTACCAAACTCATCTAGGAAATGTTCTGAATGTGTCTGTTTGCCGTTAAAATGTATGCTGATCCTACAGCCATATACCTGAACTCTAGAATGTTAGCATACTGTTGATTGAAATTATAACATTTTCAGAATACTCTCTTTTGAGGAATAGATATAAATTAGATAACATATTAAAGTAAAAAAAAATTTCCAGAATCGTTGTTATTGTGAAATAATTAGAAATTATTTAAAAAAGGAATAATAAACAGAACAGAAAACATATATAATAAATAGAAAATATTCAAACCATAATCTTTTTATAAATAATAAATCAATCGAAAAACATAATGTTAATAATACACCTTAAAATATTCTAGAAAAAGATAGCCATATTCTATAAAAGATAGCCATATTGCTTCAATGTGATCACACCATTTCTTGAGTATTAAAAGTAATCATTATTCCGGTTGCTTTATTTATTTTATCTATAAAAATTGCTTAACTGTGGAATTATTTTTATGTTGTTAAATGTAATAGAAACTTTATTTATTATAGAGTCTTTTTGTATAGTGATTAAAATTGTGGAGAGAAATTCTAGAGATTAAAATACTTATATCAATTGATAATAAAATTTAAATATGGAATGTTTATAAAATCCAAATGTCTAAAAGCATTAATCATGAGTTATGAAAAGAATAACAATGATGTAAGTTAATGTGCTAAAACGCGAGGTTAATGTTTATGTATGATTATAAAAACCTATATTAAAAAAAAATTAAAAATGCCAACATGCGTAGTTTCGGAAAGCAACTCGCTTAATTCAGGGTGAGTTTTCTAAAAACATGTAAGACGCTAGATAGAAAAATCGATAACATTCGACAAGCATGTGTAAAACAGACATAGGACTTTTATACATTGAACAAAATGGTGTTGGGTCCCCCATCAACAAATATCGGTGGATGAATCCGACGCGCCGAATTATCAGCTTAGTTAAAACTATGTTCAGATATCTGCTGCGTAAAATGGGCCAAAAAGTTATCGTAGACTTAATTTGCATGGAGATTATTGCTAATATGCGTGTCCATTTCTGTTTTTTATTTGGAATACAGAATGTGACATATATATTTCTTATAATCAAAAAGAGGAATCCGTGTTGGCAAGAAAGTAGATCACCGCAAGAAGAAAACGTAAAGAAAGTTAGAATGGAAATAAAAAAGATTGTCGATTTCACATATAAAGGAAATTTTAAAATTTTACATACCTCATTACTCTATGCATGAAGAATGCATTAATAAGATGCAGTTTCAAATTGTTACAAATTTCTAATTTTTCGTTTCTTCAACTTAAATTCATTCGTTCTTCTGAAGTTTGATACTCCTCCAAAACTATAAGCTGTAGAAGATAGAAAGAAAAGATTTTTATACTTGAAATTCTATTAAAAATCATTATACAACTCTATGTGAAGTGATTCTTATATTTTCATCTATTTTTTTATGCAATTTATCTTATTCATCCTGGAATCGATAAATCTTTTCAAAACGTTAATAGTGGATTTTAAAAGCTATAATTTTATCTTTTTTATTAAATAAATATCACTTTCAATTAAACTATTTATCACAATAAATTTATTTGTAAAATAATTTTTGTGGTACTGCATTTTAATATTTCTAATAATCCGAAATGAAATGCATTTTTATACTTAAAAAAGCTTTCAGATCTATGTCATTAGTTTTAATCTAATTAAAAAAATAAATTATTTACTTGTTATACTTTTCTTATAAAAATAAGAAAAAACGAACTAAAAAAATAACAATGCCCCCCCCCCCCCCCCCAAAGTAATATTGTAGAGACTTTCAGTGAGTTATGCACCATGCAAAATAAATGACTTGAAACAATTCTTCCCCCCCTCAAAAAAAAATTAAAAACCTGAAAGGCAGACATATTTCTCTTTAGATTGCTATGGATCTGTTTATATAGCATCGCTTATTCTTTTATACAGGCTAATTCAAAAATGAATATAGCGACTACAAAAGGCTATAATCATTGAATAAAAAAGAATTTGCTTATAATTTTTGCAAATTATGTAGACGACACTTCAAAACTTTATATCTATGCATCAAAGATATTCTATGTGACTTATTTTGGTCACACGGAAAAGGCAGTAGTTCCTTTTACGTCATACATTCCGGAGCAAGTCTGCAGTCACTGCTTTAAAAATGCGTTTTTTGAATTCTTCAGTTGGTTTGGGCATGGAAGCACATAATCCCTATCATTCACATAACCCGATGGATGAAAATCGCTGGGTGTCAAGTCTGGATGTTCTTAATTATAACACTGATGAAATCTTCTATACACTGTGATAACAGAATGACGATTGTTAAAGTATAACACACAGAAGGCGTTCTGTACGGGACTCGTCTTTTGCACAATGAACAGATTTCTTGTTGAGAAGTTTCAACTCGCTCATACATAAGCCTCCTGTTCTCTTCACCTGCATCATACTTAAAGAAAGTTCCGTAAACATTCTGCGTTTGTCTTATTAATAAATTATTTTCATTAAATAGTTATAGCCATTTGCAATCGCTATAGTCTTTTTGAATTGCTCTATATTGGGCATCGCGTGATCGAGTTCTACTTCTGTCATGATTGTTCTTCACCTGTGTTCTGTGTGAATGAGATCTCCTTCTCTGTAAAAAGGGGTTGTTCAACTGAATGTCTGAGCGACATCTTCAATTGCACTAGAAGTCAGACCTCTGCCCTCGGTCTCAAGAGTCCCTACTCTCAGAAGCTATTGCACCCCCTTTTCCTCGTTACCACGGGCACAACATCGCCATCATGAATTACTTTGTATAACTATTTTCATCTACTACTCATTTCTATATTATAGTTATCATTATGTATCTCTTTGAAATGTTTCAATACTATTTGGTTTATTTTTTTAAGTGATAGTAATACATAAAATTGAGTTTCAGTCTGATAGAGACATGAAAATATTTCGTTTGAAATTTAGAACAGTTTAGTAAGAATTATTTTTCTTACATTCGTTTAAAAAATTCATCTCGTTATTCATTCATTGAAGAAAATATAGTGATGCATTTTTGAATTAAAACGTGGTAATTTCATGACATATTTGCTGAATACAATTCCGTTTTTTATTAAAAATTAACTACCAAGTGACGTTTACCTTTCTTTAGGAGTAAATTCTGAACTTTATTTTCACTAGCAATCAAAATTTACGGAATATTACCAGAAAGTTTAGTCTCACTAAATTTCTGATAATTATTATCAATTTTCAGTCATCCAGCTCAAGATTTTTCTAAATTATACTGCTCATAATTCGATAGACCTAATACCAAAGAAGCGATCTTTGAGCTGATAGAGATTTGAAAAGTCGAGATTCGAGTCAAAAACTCGAGTTCAAATTTTTTGACAATCAAAGTACTTCGTATACGAGAAAGTAAAAATTCTGAATGTAATCTTAATTTTGATATTTTACTTGATTGAATTTTTTTTAATGTTTGTGAAATAATGTTCGAAAAAACACGAAAATGCCATTTCAATTACACGTCAACTAAGAATTGTAATTTGATTTCAAATTTTCCGCTTCTTTAAAAACACATATATACATTTCCAGCTTTTCTTGGAATGAAAGCTTGTAAAATAATAGAAGGGAAATTCTTTTTTTAATGATTTTTTTGGTACATTTCTTTTTATAAAATCATAAGTTTTATTTCTGCTTTCCACTATATTCCATGTGGAAATATTAGAATTTTTTTCTGCATTCTTATTTTATTGCTTTTGAAGTAGAACTGTCGTAAGAGATTTATGTCAAATTCTAAAGGCTTAAAAGCACGAAGATATTTTCATGGCACTAAATGTTAAAATTTTAAGTTGTTCGCCTTTGTTACGATACCATTCAAGAAATATAATTGTCTTATTTTCAAAAAATTTTGAAAGAAATATATATTGAATTTAAATATTGAGAATATTATAATACAGCTTCACTAAAGTGCAAGATTGAAGTTCATTTTTAATATTATTTTCAGATTATTTTCAATATTTGTTGATGATAGGTATTTGCCCTGGTTCTATTTTAATCAATTTTTTTATAAATTATTGATTATTATTAGAAATGAAAAAAAATTAAAACATTTCTTTAAAGCATGCCTTTTATTCAAATGTAATTTACATGGAAAAATAAGTTGAAATTTCTCATTTTTATCATCAACAATGAAAAAAAACAGATAAAGAAATATTGGCAGAATGATAAATTAGTAATAAAAGTAAAAAAGATTGAACTTCGACAATGAATTAGAATGTTGTTAATACATACTTTAATTTTTTTAAATTGAGGTGGAATATTTGCCTCTATCTCACTTGCTCTCACGTATTATCCGATATAATGCGTGATGTTTTAATTCCAGTCAGCAAGTTTTAACCCATTGCACTTTCATAAATGATCTCAGACACCATTTAAGTTGGTGAATCATTTGGACGCTTTATTATCATGTGTGAGTATGATCCTGCTTTCGTCAGGAGGTTTTGAATAACTGAAGGCAACTAATACCTGAATTGCAAAATCGGGTAGGCAATATTCATCAACATTTTTTAATCGCACATATTTTTTACCTGCTTTTACCAGTATTGCATTATTATTATGTATGCTTCTTTGACAGCAGATGCATTTTGAAGATTGACATAGAACTATGACGTTATAGCTGTTACTTTCATGGAACGTAATTTTTTTCGAAGGAAATTAAATAATTTTTCTAATGGGGAAATATCATTTCATTCTTCAGTGGGAAACATTGAAGGATTTCATTACTTTTCCAAGATTAATCCATTATAAAACTATTTCAGGATCTCAGAAATTAGAAAATAGTTGCGTTTGAGTTAATACTACTCTCATAAAAATTCCTTGCATATTAATATGCTTATGAGTTTATAGGCAAACAATTTATCATTTGACGATTGAGAAGTCTCCTGATTGTTTTAAACCAGTTTAAACTTGCAAATGACTTGAATTAATTAAGACAAATAATGACATAAATAATAACCTTCTCACCTGATAACTTGAAATTTGCGATTGGGGATATCCTTTTTACTTTTTATTATTTATTTTTTTAATTTTGATTGTTAAAAATGCTTACAGAATGGTAAAAAGGCACCTAAATTTTTCTTTAAAATTCAGCTTAAAACGATTATATATTATTTATTTTTTGGAACAATCAATAAATTTTTTCATTAAGTGCATAGTTTTGCATTTAACAAAATTCCAGAGTGCTAAATGTTAAAAAATCTATCTTTTGGCCATTCAATTCTTTAAGCTTCATATTCTATTATGAAAATATGCAGCTCTTCGATTTAAAATTCAAAGACCCCCAATAAGAGCACTCTATGTTTTTAAAACCAATAATTAAATATGAAAATAATTTTTTTCACATCGCCAACTTAGTAGCTTCGAGATCAATTTCTTATTTCAAATTGGCAGACTTCCGCTCATTTTTCTCCGCATTTTTTTCTTCACCTGATTTGCTCACACCTCATTTTTATTTTTAAAAAAAATTAACATGAGTATCGTTTAAACATTCATACAATTACTAGCCTAGACGGGAAAAATTTCCATTACCTGAAAAAGGAAGTTATTAATTAGTTTTACTACAAAGTATGTGTTTAAAAGTAGAATTCACAAATAATATTATTTTAAAAAACTGATTCGCTGTTAATTTATTGTTTATCAAAGTTTTATTTTTCCTCGCTGGTAAAAATCTCAACTTCAAATACAATATAAATACTTGCTGTGACGAATCAATAATTCATTTTAAATAGTTCAAAAACATTGGCAAAATAATCCTCAAATATTTTCTGTGGGATTTAGCTATTTATCTATCAAGTACATTATTTACCAATCATAAAAAATGCAATGTTTACAATAAATTTAGTGGACGTATTTCCGACATCCTGGCATAGGGGTAGCGCATCTTCCCCGTGATCTGGGCATCCCAGGTTTGGGTTTTGGTTCGGCAATGGTTGTTCTTCATTTGTGCTAAATCTGTGAAACGTGCGAATATACCCTCTTGTAAAAAGTGGATGTGCAATTGAATGTGTGTGTCATCGTCGTATGAGCTAGAAGCATTTCTGTCATCTGAGTTTTCTGAGGTCTTTACCTTCAGAAATTTATTATACAAGAAATCCGCCAAATTATGTAGATTATCACTTTAAATTGTGCTCTTTGAGATTACATACATTGAACCTGCTTTTGCAATAAATTTTCAATTTTCAAGCAACAAAAAACTTTCTATCAAATTTCGATATGGTCTAGGGAAGAGATAAATTTCTGGATTATAGATTATAAGATTTTATTCCTGCGGAAATGCGTAAATTATTTATTAGATAAATTTTTCTGCGAAAGAATTCAAAATAGGGTTAGGCTGGAAATTTATATATAAACTATGTAGAAATAATGTTAAAACTATTATATTTAAAAAAAATCAATTTATATCACAGTTTTAGTTCCTTTAAGTGCTATTTATCTATATGCATAGTTGGTGGAAACAAAATTATGTGAGGAAACTACTTACAGAGAAGAAGAATTAGAAATAAAAAGTAATTCATCCAATGTGTTAAAAGTTTCATGCATTGTTTAACCCATTCACCATATTTTCCTATCCCCAAAAATTTCTGTTTTTCTTCTATTATTCGCCACATTAAGCAAACAAAAATAAAAACTCAAACAAGTAAACATTTACAAAGCGTTTTAAACGTTTAAAAGTTTTTTTAATGTAAAAGAGCACTAGACAACCATTCTGTAGAGGTTTCACTTGAAGTGCTATACGCGTTACGGAAGATGAAAATGTTTAAGACTAGCAGCACATCAAGAAAAATGTTATGGGAATGTCGGTGTATCGCATCTTTCAAATCCGCCATATCTGGGCTTTGCGGGTTTGAGTCCTGGTTTGGGCATGGTTGTTTTTCATCTGTGTTCAGTCTGTGAGGCTTGCGTATGTACTCACTTGTAACAAGGAGTTGTGCAAGCGAATGTGTGTGTCATCGTCATACGAGCTGGAAGTCAGACTTCTACCATCTGGGTGATCTGGTGTCTCTATTCTCAGAAGCTACAGCATCCCCTTTTCTGTAGAAACACTGAGACGACACCATCATCATTAATAGAGGGATTAAAATATAGAAGTTGAGTGGCAAAATACTATGATATAGAAAAGATAAATGTTTTAATATGATAAAGACATTACCTATCTGCTATTACGTTTGTAGAAGTTAGCTTGGTAAAATGCAAAAAAATTATGGATATTGAAAGATTTAAATAAAATGTTTAATTAAATCTTTTCTGCCTATTTATAATTTCCACAGAATAATCTAATTTTCTCAAACTAAGACAACGGGTCTAAACTGCAAATTTCCACCATAAATACATACACACAAGCACATTCACCCACACACCTGTGCACCAGTCATTTCAATTAAAAATTCAAGATTAAAAAAATTCTTTCTTTTAATCTTATTCAATCATCCAATTATGTATGAAAGCATTTAGATGTAAAAATAATTTTAACGAAATAATACATCCGTAAAATGTGTTGAAAAGATAATTATAATTAAAAAAGATTATCGCTTTTTCTTTAAATAAAGGTGAATAAACTTGTCAAGTTTATTTGGAAACTACAGCTACAAAAATTATGAAAAGAAAATCTTTTTTTTTATCATTTAGTGTGGATTTAATGTTCACATAATCATGAATTTTATTTCAATTTCTCCCAGATTTCCTTCGATTTTATTACATCCGTGATTGAAATATTTTAGAACCGCTTCCGCTGTATAATTTCATAACTTTTGAAGTAGAACCATCATGAGAAATATATATTACATTCGAAATGACGATAAAGGCAGGAAGACATTTTTCACGAAACTTAAGTGGGGAATCCAGCGATGTTTGCTATCAGTACAAGATGATAGGTAAAAGAAAATGAGTTTCTTTCTATTTTTAAAATTCATTTGGAAAAACTGATTTTGGATTTAAATTTGTTTATTTTGTTTCTGATTCATTCTTTTTCTTTTACAGACATGAAGCAATTCGTTCCTTTAGAATATTGAAGTATATTTCGAAATTGAGAAAGGCGATTTTTAGTGATTGGTAGCTACTACTAAATCCATTGTTTTGCTGTTTGAGTTTCAATATGTTTACAGTGAAAAATATTTTCTGCAAAAAATGAGTGGAAATATTCGTTTTCAATATAAAAAGGCTCTAATCACATTTTTTTTTTAATCTTAAGAACTATAGTTTTTAATTTTAATGCTAACATTTTGTGAGATCATAAAAAGTACTTTCAATTAAATATTTTTATTGCTAAGTTATATATTAATTTGTTAAATTTTTGGAAGATATTTTTAATCCTAAGAATTATTTTAAACTTTCCTTATTTATAACAAAATAATTTTAACAGCAATTGTAAACTGCTTTCAGTTGTAATAATATGAACGAAATTTTTTAATTTCAGTATTACAATTTTATCAGACAATATAAATTATTTCAAATTACAGGCTTTTAAATTGAAACATTTTACGATCATATAAGATTGATTTGAGATAAAAGACTATTAAAACTGCATTACCGTAAAGTCATTCCTAAATTGATGATTAACGTTATCGACGAGGTATGTCGTCTTTCAGATGCTTTCAATTAAATTGGAAATTAAATTGGTAGCATTAAAAGGATTTTTTTAATCTTAGCACATTCCTCGCTAAGGATGAATTAGATAAAAACTACACTAAAAGAAAAATATGAAATATCAATTGAAGTTTTTGTAGGACGAGATATCTCATTGGTAGCGTCGCAAGTGATAAAAATACTTAATTGAAGCGATAAAAAATTGATGTTATTAATAAGATATTTAATTGAGATCAAATATAGTCATTATTGCGACGAATTAGCTGATATTGTGTAGTGATTTAGATTTTTTAAATACTTCGGATTCTTATTTAGTTTCCCGTCACTGTAGTTTACTTTGCGATTTCAAGATTACACCAAGTAGAAACTTCACGGTACATAATATACTAAGATTTCATCAAGACGGATGTATTTCTGGATTTTTTTGACGATTTTAATATATAAAGCCATCGTCAGCTTTTGCTATGCATAAAATGACTAGATTTTGTCAAAATGGTGGGTGACAGTTTATATATTTAACGATTTCTCCCGAGGTCCATTAAAATAAACAAATACCATAATTTTTTGAGCAAATAAGAAATAAATAATGTATAAAAGATTTAGCAGGAATTAAGTGCAGAATCACGATTACCTCATAAAATACACAAAAATGCAGGCAACAAATTTTCACAAACCATTTACTGAAGATCATAATATTTCACAAAGCAATTTTGTCAAAGTATGTATTTTGTAAGCTTTTATTGCAATACATGATTTCCAATGATTTGATAAATTTAATGAATTTTATGCGACAAATTAAAAAAAAAATTAATTTTGAACTTTTGTTATTGGATTTTTAAATATTAATTACTTGCCAATTGTTTTGTAAATTAATTTAGTAATTCCTGGAAGGTTTTCCAGATTCCAGAGTAAACTGTTAACTTCAAGAATATAACTTTAAAAATAAAACTTTCAATTGAAAAATAATTGATGAATTCATAAAAAAAAATTCTGCATATTATAAACCAGCAAATAATTTATATTATTCCGGAAATTTCAATTCCACTTCTAATACAGACGACTAATGCAAAAACTACAACTATATACAGCAGAGACAAAGACAAACAATACACAATACACAGTAGCCCTCAAGTAATAATCGACTAGAGCACAGAAAGCTGCTAGATAATAATCAGCGGAAGGAAGGAATTCATGTAGCTTCTTAATAAGGCCTCTCCAAACGTCTACAGATCTCCACTGTCTCCTCAATTAAGACGCATCCAAGTGCCAATTCACTACTACACAACTGGTTACTACACATTAGACGTGATGCTGCTTTTACAGTAAACAACATGACTGGGCACACAGCAAAATTTAGCAATTACTTGAACTCCACTTAAAGTCTCATCCTCTTCACTTGAATTGGTCCAACTATTACGTCGTTGCTTCTCCATCCTCTCGACGACTTTCTTTACTGCTACGACACATTGCAGTTTAAAACTTCCGGCATATTACAGGACTGTGAAGATTCGGGACAAGTCAGTCAAATCTCAGCTCCTATTGGCTGGATTGCTAAAATTATGCAAGTTTCCAGTAATATTTATTTTGTCACCAAATTCATTGCCAGTTCGCCAAAATGTCATCAAGCTCCAAGATCACTGATGCGTCATCCGATCAGCACCCAACAGAGCTGATAGTAAAACAATCTCTATTAATTGAACTAACCTCGCTGAAAAGAACATTCCAAGTTTGTAACAATATTCATAATTTCAATGCATCAATACTGAGTTAATGCTTTATCTTATTTTGAAATTCTCTCAAAACTATTATTAAATGAAACCACTGAATTACTGATAGTAATTAAACTTTAATTCACTGATAAATCATTTGAACTAATTATCGCACTTAAGTATTTTTAAGTTATTATATGTACCAATCAATAAATTTCTTCTATAACAAATAACATGCTTAACGTGAAGTGGTAAATCTCTCTTATAGAGCATAGTTTTCTTAATTATAGTAAAATAAAAAATAAGGAACTAATTTTCAAACAATTTGTGTATGTATATATATATATAAAACAAGAAATTTCACCTGCATGCCTC
>JAPMOQ010048154.1:198770-217061 GCA_026543055.1 Argiope trifasciata
ATTGAAAAGATTACGTTAAAAGAATGTATAAAATCTTAAAATATTTATATTTTTCCTGCATTATTAGTAGTATTTAGTCAAATAAATTTGATACAAAAATATTCTAAATGAAAGACACCGTCTTCATCTGCGTGTAAAATAGACTAAATTATCAAGACGAATTTCTCTATTATAGATTATTTTAAATCATTCTTTTGTCTACCTGTAAGGAGATTCAAAAATAAACTGTCAATTTGAAGAACGTAACCGCACTGATTGGTCTAAAATATTAAATTAAAAGCTTCATTTCTTTCCTTAAATGGAGACAATTCAATATTCTTGTTTAAAATATTTTTGAAATAAAATCAGGTTATTATTTACTTGGGGGTTGTTAAAATATCTAGTCTATGTAATTCCTTTAGAAATGCAATTATTGATTTAAACAACATTAAAAGAGTAATTTGTCAAAGATTCAGTAAGAATCTAAAGTGTCTTCCGCCATGTAAAAGTTCATAAACTTTATTGGGCCATAGTTAGAAGGGAATGCATTACAACGATTAATATACAAATTTTAATGAAATGTGCAATTTATACTGATGTAATATGGTAGGACAGTGTTTTCCAAACTTTTGACATGTGTAACCCTTCTAAAATTTTCGTAACACTGAGTATCCCTAGTCAAAAAAAGGATATATATATATATATATATATATATATATATATATAGTGACATAAAAATGAGTAGAGATAAAGTTATTCATCTATATCTATACTTATAATAAAGCTCAATGTGTGTGTGTTGGCACTCTACAGGTCAGACCGTTGGACCTACAGCTACCAAATTTGGTACATGTATACCTCGGAGGTCCGGAATGTGCACTTCGGAGCCCTTTTTTTGAATTTTTAATTAGAATTTGAATTAATTAAAATTTAAGCGAAATTTCGACGTTTTTCCGCTATAAATTCCGAAAATATAATCGCATAAACATGATTTTTACATCAATTTAAAGATGAAAAAATTAGCCTTCTAATGGTTTCAGTGTTTTAATGTATAACTTAAGCTTCTATTTTTAACGAATTTTTAAAGAAATATTTTAATCATGTTTTTTTAGCACGTGACTAGATAAAATAAAAGAATGTCGGAAGTTCAAATAAAAAAATTATCATCGCAAAATAAATCTACAGAAATGCAACTTTCAGCACGTGACTGGATAAAATAAAAAATATATAAAATGTGATATTTTCTTTAAAAAATAAATGCAAAGCAAAGGTTTCTACAATCGTTTGCAATATCTATATCATTAACTCAATAATTCTTCTTTATTTATGGTAAACCTGATTGAATTTTGACAGGATATGCATTGAAATCCCGACTTAATGGCATATTTTTGTAATCGTTTGCAATATCTGTATCATTAATTTAATACTTTTTTCCCCTTTCTCGCTTTTTAAAAAAAAACATATTTAATATTTTGGCAACATCGTCGAATTTTTTTATATATATTTTGGAATCATAACCGATGGTTAAAACTGTCTGATTTATAAAATTAAAGAATATTAGGAAAATGTGTACTTTTAGAACTTTCCGTCCATCATCTTAAAGAAAATATTAACTTCAGATCAATCCATGCCCGGAATTACTTCAAGGCTAATGAATATGTAATTTAATTGAAAATTTTAGAACGCTTTACTCATGGCGAACCAGCTGGTCGCCAAAGGCGGCTATAAATATAAATAAATAAAAATAAATAAAAATAAAAATAAAATAAAAATAAATAAAAATAAAAATAAAAGTTACATTGTAAGCATTTATGTGGTTCAATGAGACGGATGAAATTGTTTGTGCTGAGATGACAGATCGTCATAATTTGGTTACCTGTTTGTAAATTTTAATCTCAGATGAGGTTCCATGTCCAATAGTCTGTTTCTTTTTTTCGACAATCTCTAGAAATACTGAAAAAGCAATATCATATAAATATGATAATGGAAAAGGCAATATGTATATCAGAACTTTTTCTGGTAAGACCGGATACAAATGTTGTATTTGTAACCAGAATGATGTTAAGGTAATCTGCCTGTGTTTAATATTCAAAAATCTGTCTGAAGTCAATTCCATTCTTCTGCATGAGTCAAATCTTCAGGCATGGATGTTATGTTAATGTTAACTATATATATTAATCATTCGAAAATTTTATTTAATTCAGGGAAATAGTTTTTCAAGCCTACTTGAAACCTCTTTTTTGCCATAAATTTAGTCTTGCTATATCAGCGTTCACTTTATCCTGAACTTGAAACAATGAAATTCATTTGCCTTGTAACGATAAGTGGAGGCAATTTAAAACAGGGAATATATCTGGTAAATATGCTAGTTTATAATCAATTTTCAGGTATGCAAACAATATCTCAACACAAATCTAAAAGTAAACCAAAGCGGAATGAGGTACTTAACCCCTATAAGAATGAAGAATCAAAATACGAAGAACTTTTTCACAAACAAGTTTAGATTACTACCATTCTGAATCTACTCAGTTGTCAGAAGAAATTCCATCTAATTTCAAATTTACTTTTTTATTCAGGTGAATAAAATAAAAGAAATATATTTTTTAGTTTACTGAATTATTTTAACGTCTTTCGTGGATAACAGTATTAACTGTATACGTTAAAAGAGTGACATTCTTTGATGTAGGATTATACGAAATTGTAAAATATTTTTCCAGGATTTCCTCAAAATGTTATACAAAAGAACTGATTCAACTGAAAACGCTGATTCTGCTCGAAAAATTTATTCAAGATGTTGATTTAGGAATCTTTTGAATTTGACGCTGCAAAAAAATGCTTGATTTTTGCATTGAGTTCTTACGAAGTGAAGCGAAAAGTCGTAGGATTTCTGTATACTCTGCAAAAGTTTATACTTCGAATATTTTCTTCTTATCGAGATACTTCTTATTTTATTTATTAGTTTATTTAATTTATTTTAGAATTTCTTCAACTTACTGAAATAAATTGTTTGCTTCAATATAAAGTATTCAAAACATAAAAATCTTACTTTGCTATAAATTTATAGGATTTTTTAAAAGGCATAATAATAAAAAACAATTATTGTTCTATAATATTTAGATATTTTCAGAATAATTTCAGATTTTGAAATTTCTTGCAAGTCAAACAGAATTTTTATGTAAATTTACGATGTTACAATTAGAGGAGAAACATCAAAATATGTTTAAAACATTATTCTTTTTATTGAGAGAATTATGTTTTTAAGTTTAGGCTTTTTTCAAAATGCAAAATATATGTGCTTAGTAGAATTCAAAAGAAATTATATAGCTCTCATCAAACAAAAGGAAAATTCTTTTGACAAAATACTATTCAATTTATGATATATTCTTATTTAACGTTTGTCTAATTCAGTCAACTTTTATTAAAATTAGATTTCAAACCCATTAAGTACATGCAATAAAGAAATCGCGATTTTATATGACACTTTCGAGAAACAAAAGAGAAAATAGCGAAATATTTAAAATGACGTTAGATTTCAGTATTATATAACGAATATCTAGAAAACACATCATGTAAATATAGGCAAATAAGATTTTTCAATGTGGATTTGAAATAGAAATTGAAAAGAATGAATACAATTTGGTTAATGCAAAAAAAAAAAATTACAATGCAAAATTACAATTAAAATTTACAATGCAAAATTGCAATTTAAAAATACAATGCAAAATCTAATTTCATGGATATATTAAGAATACCAATTTAACCCTCAACTGGGGAAGTGAAATTCCAGGACTTAACTGGGGAGTGAGGTCTACGAGACCGCATTTCACTTACACTTAAATTTTCTACTGAATGTATTAGTATGGAAAACTGTCAATATATTTTTCAGATATATTTATTGATGTATAGGTATATTTTAGAAATTTTTCAACATATATTATCTTTGAAATAAGTAAATCCATTGGAACATACATTTTCTTCTCAAAATACATGTTATAATATAAAATATTGTAAAAAATATTACTTTATATTTTTTAAACCAGTGGTATATAGAAAGCCACATAATGTAAAATTCAACAATTATATGAAAAAAAAAAATGACGATGGTTAAAATTGATCCCCTTTTTTTTATCGGCTTGTGTGACATTCATAGCACAATTTCGTAGGTCATTTTTTTTTCGTAGGTCATCAACACATACAGTTTAGGAACTAGTATAAAAATCAACTTTTAAATTCAGTACATATTTATCTTGATACATTGATATATTTTATAAATATTTCGAAATACAATATTATTAGAAAAATTAGTTATGTTTTAACAAACATATCAGAACTAGTAGAATGCGAAATTTCCTCGAAAAACTCTTCTGTTCAATTATCTTTATCACTAAAATCATTTTCTGCTTAATTTTAAAGTATCTGGAGCTCTGCTTCATAATAGCATCAATAAGTTAAATATTTCGCGGCATAAGTTTTAGCGTCATCTGCTAAACCTTGTTTATCCCTAGGACTGGGAGTGCGGTCTTAGAGACCACGCTCGAAGTTATAACTGAATTATCTTAAGAAGCATCTGCTGAAACGGATTGAAAAAGTGCATATGTATTGAAGTTTACAAAAGAGGAAGCTACAGGGTCAATCCATTCCATTGAGCTAAATATAGAATCAGAATGATCGAAAGTCCATCGCCAGTGGTCTCATAGACCACACTTTCCAAGTTAAGAGTAAAAAAAAAAAGTAAGAAATGCACCATGCTACTATGAAATATCTGATAATGATATCATTTCTATTTTAAAACGGAAAAACAACGTTCTTCCTGGTCTAGGAAAGGCGTAGTAGCTTCTCAGGGTAGACTCCTGGGCACTGAGGGCAGAAGTCTGATTTCTAGCTCATAAGCAGACGACACACACTCTTCTGCATAACCCTCTTTCATACATCTCACATATTATAAACATATAGGGGAACAACCATGCAAGAGCTAGGGCTCGAACCCGAGACGCCAGTTAAAGGGAAAGACGCCCTTTTCCTAGACCAGGAGCTGCCATTAAGACATATCACACCATTTCTTTGTGAATTGAAGGCATTTTTACAATTTTAGAATGATTTAGAGGACGTTTAAAATGTTAAAAATGTAGAGACTGTTTTTTGAATGTTCTGTTTGGTTAGTTCTTTTTTTCTGGATTATAAGTTTGATAGAATAGTATTATAGTTAAACTTTTCGTTTAATTTTCAGAGATATAAATATTCATCCTCTTTCTCCCTCTTTTAAACCAGAATCCATCAGTTGTGATGGATATTTTTTCAGAAATAATAATTTTTAACAAATCAAACGCATAATGGTTCATATGTGAAATGTCAAAAGAAATTTCAGGATATGTCAAAGACATATACTACATTTCGATTAGTTTAATTTTTTTTTCCTTCAAGACACGTATTAGACTTCGTGAAGTATGAATTGGGTTTTGCCTTGTTGAAATTTTATTCTTTGAAAATTACTAGAATAAAAAAACGATGAATTTCTTTTATCTCTTTATAGTACAGAGCATGGGAAGAAACACCTCTGACAAAATTATTGCATCATAGAATAGGAACCAATTTCTTAATTTTTTTCATTTTTTTGTCTAATATTTTATTTATTACATATTTTATAATGTAACTTTTAGTTTACGTATTGTATTTTTGGCTTTCTTGCAATGTCTAGAAAAAGATATGCTATTTTAGAGTTGTTTAAGCAAGGAAAACGATTGCATGAAGTCGTCCGTTTACTCAATGTGCCTCAGCAAATAATAGGTAATGCAATCTATCCTACGTTTGGTGTAATATATCGTCTTAAAGAGTTTGGCGATGGTGGTCAAAGTCTAAGAAGTGAATAAAAATGTAAGGTGAACAATTTGAATAGACAAGAAGGGAGTTCTATGAAATGCTGAGGAATTCCATGAAAAAAAAACTTGTTTTTGAACTGAAAATAGCGGATAGAAACGAATATCAAAAACTGTGCTTGGACTGAAGCCGTACAAGTTCCAAAATGTTCAGTTCCTGGCCGAAGAAAAAATTCGTGCAGCTCTAAAGACATTAAAAACTTTTTTTTAAATGAGCCGTAAGTGAGAGATTTATTTTCACTAATGAGAAGCTCTTTAACTTTCAAAAGCTCATAACTTCTAGATCTAGTCTGCAAACGCTCCAAACCCATTGCATTCGTTGAACATCGACACTATTCGAAATTCAGCCATGGTGTTTGGCAAAAATTACGAACGCATCAAAATATCTGTTTTTTTTGTAGATTAAGGCCTTAAAATCAAAAAGTGTATCATCTGGACATTCTAGAAGCTGTTGTATTTCCATATGCTAAAAAGCACTTTGGCATTGGGAAGTGTCAGTATCAAAAAGATTCTGCATCAGTTCACAAGGCTGAAAAGACAGATGAGTGGTGCAAAATTTGTTTTTTGGACGAGATATTATCAGGAGAATATAAATCCCATGATTACAATGTTTGGTCCAGTTGGGAGTCTGGAATTTGCATTAAACGATATAAAAGTTTATACTCTGTAAATCAATGGCTTTTGGGGGAAATGGCATAGATTAAAGGTAAAAGATTTGAAACCCTTCTTTGAAATTTCAAAAGCGTTTGTGCGTCTGCAAAGTTGCAAAAAACAATCACACAGACAAAAATTAAATTTATTTATTAATAAATGTCTACTTATATTATTTGTTGCATTTCGTTTATTTATATTTTTTAATCAAGGGAAATTAAAAATTGTTTACACAATATTTTTCAGCTGCTCCCTACATTTTGAACCGATTTTAACATACCTCCTCCTGCTATCATTTTAATTTATCATTGTTGAAGAATTCGAACGGGATTATTACATACTGGAATTTTGTTGCACTGGTAGAAGTAGGTTTTCCATTTCAGTAATAAATAGAAATATTCCTATTGTAATCATTTAATTCTACATACGATTGAAACAAATGTTTTGTCTAAAACTAATGCGAATAATGATTTTTAAAATCTTATTATAATACAAATTTGGGTTTCTTATTCCATTAATTTATTGTAGACATATATGAGATTGCAGACTTTTTTTAAAAGTACCTGGAAATATTATTCATTTTAAATAATAATCTGTTGCCAAAAATATTTATACCAAAACATATGTTTTATTTTAATAAATGTTAATTGAAATCGTTCCGAAAATGTGTAAATATCCCCTCTAATCTACCACAGCAGCAATAATAGTGGAAAACGCATTTAAGACAGAATTCTAAGTTTTTAAACTAGACTTACAAAAAATACTAAATTTCCAAACAGAAAAGCATACTAGAGCAGTGAATATTACTTAAAATCAATATTCATCAATCATTATTCCGTTTGTCATGTAAGAAAATGAATGGTAAGAAGGTTAAAAACTTCAAAGTAAAAAGCTAAAAACTACACTATACTTAAACTCATCTATACAGTATTAAACTTCAGCACAATTTAATAATAATCATAAACAGTCTAATGATAATATTTAAAAATAATTTAATTAGAAACAATTTTAAACAAATAATTAAAATATTTCGAATTTCAGTAAACGATTATATTAACAATTTTTCATTAAAATGAATTCTAATAATAATTAATAATAATAATCATGATATATAATCATGATAACTATAAAAAGATAATTGAATGAAACAGATCTAAAGCCATGGAATGTAAGGAAATAATAAATTACTTCATTTCCCTATAACAATAAATCCCCTATAAACAACATCCTACAACTCAAACAGGTGAATAGGTTGCAACGAAGTTTGGTATACAGACTATACTCGAGATCCTCGCATGGAATTTCGAAAAAAAGTTCCAAAATGTCCTTAAATTAAATGTAAGTGGTTTCATAACTAAAATCACGTTTTCTGGAAAAAATATATTTAATACAATAGAGGGCCAAAGATCAAACATTATTAACATTTATTGATAAGTTTCTAATCACCTTGACATCGAGTCACAATAGGTAAAATTAGGGAAAATATAACAGTACGTTGTTTGAGAAAAACAGTTTTCAGAAACAGGAACACATTAGGACGAAATCGTACATGAGCAGCTGCTAATCATGTCCAGGATAATGTAGGGAAAGGTATTCTACGTCAACACCCTCATGTACCTGCGAAATTCAAGTCATTGGACAGTGTGTCCAACAACAGATTGTAATTGATCAGTTATGATGCTTCGCCCATGAAGTGCTATGTAGTTCCTTATTTCCTTCAACGTCGCAGCACCTGCTCAATACAGCAGACTTTTTAATCTCATAACTAGAAATCACACTGATATGAAACATGATAACGTCTACAAACTTTTCATACCATAATCTGTCGCATAAAGATTCATCTTTTTCCTAAGCATGCAATCTCGACATTTTTTTATAGAACTGACAGCTTTTTCCTGTTTCACATTTTGTTACTAATAATTCTTGTTCTGTATTGTTAATATTTTTTCTGTTTCCATTTATTATGTTATATTTAATGTTTTTCCAGAAAAGGTGCCCAATAGAAGATATTTTGGGACTAATTTTTTTTCTAAAATTCATTGAGCTCATCTCGTGTACAATATATAAACAAAATTTCGTGGCAATCCATTCATCCATTTGCTTAATAGGAGGCTGCTTATAGAGGAAGTTTATTAAAAACACTCTATATATAAATAGTGTCTTTAAAATTAAAAATTAAGATATATAACTGAAATTAAAGTTATTATTAAAAAAGCTTTAGCACCTTAATTTTTTTTATCGTCATGGAAATATTTTCATGAACTCAAATTTTTTTTATAAGAAAGAAAAAAAAAAGAATACGAGGCTGTACTCTTCATGCAACTCAACGAGTCTCATTAAATTTTGAAGAGGACTTTTTCTACTGAAACTAGAGTATCGATTATTGAATTTCATCTGTATTTTTTCCTCCTAACAGTTGAAAAAAGAAACTGAATCATTTCGTCTTCAATACAATCTACTAAGAACGAAAAAATGAATCACCGACTTTTTCCTCAAAAGAACTGAGGAGTTCTGAGTAGAAAAGAAGTAAAGAAATTGACTCAGATGAGGCTTGAAGAAAGTTCACGGTGATTCTTCCTAATATATATATATAAAAGAAAATGTTGGAATGAAATGAGCAATCATTTGTCATATTAAACATCTCATTGCAGGCTCATTAATAAAAATGAAAGATAATTTATAGCCATTTACATTATTAAAAAGGGTTTTTCTTGACTTCTATTTTTTATTTACGAGTTTAAGAAAATGGTGTGGGGGGGGGGAGGATTACTTTGAAAATTTTTAGAGAATCAAAATCACAGGGACCTAATGATAGGATGGATATGAAGAAGTAATTCTGAAGCCTAATTATTTACATTATTTCACACAGAGGCATTATTTCATTGAAGACTTATTCATTTTTATTTTTACATGATAAAATACAAGGTAGCATCAGAAGGTAAGTTTGATTACTTTTTCATATTTGAAATATTAAAAGATAAATTATTGTAATCATTAAAAATAGAGGGATCAATCTTATTTTAGCCCACCTTTGGCGAATAATAAGAATTTTTTTGGCGAAAGGTAAGAATTCTTTTTTCTTAACCTTATAATTCAACCACTTCTGATTTGGCGAGATTTTGAAAAAGTCGCCAGAGGTGGGCTAAAATAGGATTTTACCAAATAGAGTTTGGGAATCGGCGTATTTCAACCTTCTCTGAATCTGAAATACAAATATTTAGAATTATGGTAATCTATTTGTATATAACAAAATATGAGCTAAATGCATGAAAATTGGTACTTAATCCCTTTTGGTAAATTGCTATAATATGCTGAATGAAAAACATTCGGAAGAAATCAGGTTGTTCAAATATAAGTTAACTATTGTTAGGGCAAACCAAGATTTCGCCGAAATCTTTGCCAAATTTTAAACAAAGTTCACTTCATAAAAGGTATTAAATTCCTTAACCTGTTTATGTTAAAATATTCAGCAACATACTTCTGAGTCACAGACGCAACAGAAAGTAGTTTAAAATTGTAAAATATTTTCTTTCAATATATCAGAAAAAGAACATTTATTTTACCAACATCACAAACGGTAGTGTTTTTATAATAACGAACTTTTTATAGGAGATGCCAGATTCACAAGTTTTAAAACAAAATTATTAATTCAGCGAATGCTTGCTTTTATCATGACAGTCTTTTATGGGAACCCAACAACTATATATCTAGAGTGAATGAAATTTCGTAAACAAATTTAAATATTTCTTACAATACCGGCAAAAGAAATCAAAGGTCATGGGTCACGTTACTCACTATCTACGAATCACAAAGCAAATATAACCCCATTTTTACATAAAATAATTTATATTATAGATCAATTTATCTTCTTAAAATACATATTTAAACTCCTTTTATAATAACAACAATAATAATAAAGCAGTAAAATTTTGCCTGGCCATAATCAATTCATGCGATAAAAATCTCTAAAATACTTTTAAAATATTATATGAAAGAGTAATTCAAATCCAAAGCATAATGTAGCCATAAAAATATTTCCACGGTTTTGAGCAAGGAACACTCTGGATATAGATAGTATTTCAAAGAAAGTTTATTGTAGCATTGAATTCTGGTGCATTGAATTTAGTAATATTTCTATAAATCACGGAAAATGCATGCTTGGAGAATTTTCATCTTATAAAGCGTATAAATATATGCATCAGTTATTTTGGAATGTTTTCCAGGTCAAACAGCGAGTTATCAGGGCGTTTTAAAAAATATCGAAAATGTTTTTAGAATATGCAAAAAAGTAAGCGAAATTTGGAAAAACAATAATGAAAATTTAAAATGTAACAAACAAAATAAATGGTCGTCGTTAGATATTCCCGTTCTTAAATATTCTTAAATTTCGAACATATATCAGAAGTATCATAATGAGAGGGGTGATCCGAAAATACGTTAACAAGCAGTAGTATTTGGAAAATAGAAATTGTAGATGAGAATATCGTTATCCAGAGTGGAGATGGTGGACTAGTTGTCTTAGACCGGTCATTTGAGAAAATAGTGTTAATAATGTGATTTGAAACAGCGACAGTAATATCATGACGTCAAGAGAAAGGGTCTCGCTCAGAAGTGTGAGCCGTGATACAATTTTATGGGTCAAGAATATGTCCGCATCGAACATTGTCTGACAAATCGTTAAAGTTGGGAAATGGGGGGCGAGGCCATCAATAGACAATGGGTGGTAAAATGATGACGGGCAGATATATTTCTGGAAACGTTTAGGTAAGAGGTCTGGTGCTACTTCCCTATAACCGTGATTTGACTCCAATTGAATATTTCCTTTTCCTTGCATTGTAGTTAGTAATCCGAAACAAGGTTGATATCAGAAGGTGATGTTAAAAAATGGCGAGAACGGTTTCAATAGCCACAGATCTTATTGTTAGCAAGACGTGTTAAACAAATTGGTTCTGTGAGGTGACAAATGCCTTGGTGATTCTATATAGAAGTGTCTCTTAATTACCATTTGTATTTTGGGTTTATTCTTAATACAACTTTTTTTCTTTTTTTGTAAGCTTTTTTTGGATTTTCCCTATTATGATAACGATTTTATCTTGTTTCCTATTTGTATTTTATCTTTAGAATTTACCTTAATTCGAAATATGAATAAAATTTCTTTGATCTTAATACAATTCAGCAGCCTTCGAAAAATTCAAACGAAATTTTTCAAGTATATTCTTTAGCTCTTAAAATGATTAATTGAGCTATTAAGAAATTTCAATACACACAAAAGCTGGTGAAATAAGGCTTAAAATACTGTTTTCCAATCAAATCATTGCACAAACATTATCTCAAATTTCAAAATAATTAACTCTACAGTGACATCATTTAGGTTATATCGGGGTTTCTTTGATTTCTACCGATTTTACATTCTTAATCGGAACGTATCGTGTACAAACGTAATAGAGCTTATGTAATCGTTGCATGTATATGCCATATGTTTTTATTTATATACATACAGGATAATTAGACCCAGCGAAAGATGCAGGTAAAAATAATATTAAATATTATGTGAGTGTTAATAGTGTTAAAATGCCCCTGAGTAGAATTAATTTAAACAGTATATTCCTATTAAATTTAATTAAAATAATTAAAACATTTATTATTGATAAAATATGAAAGTAAAATAAATCTCCTAGAAAAGATTATATTTTGAAGTTTTGAAAGATTAAAATTGATTTTTATAATAAGTTTCAAAATTACGGAGTAGAAATTGAATAATTATTAATCATATAACAAATAGAAATGTCTTTTAATAGGAATTAGTTATATTAATGCCTAGTTGTAAAGCAACACTAGGGCTATTTTGGGACGGACCACGAAATTTTGACACTAGTGCTATTTCGGGCGAGAATGACACCTGAGCTGGCATCCTCTTCTTCATACCAGCCAAAAACAGCGGGAGGTCGTTTGGCCTTGACAGATTTAACATGCAACAAACTCCTTTACAAGAAAGTTCTTTGGTGGAATTGGGTCTCAAGCCTAAAACTTTATGGGCCACGAGCCGATACCCTATCACCAGATCACCGCGGCTTCATCCTTTCCTAGGAAGCTGGCTTGTAGTTTCCCTCCAAATCCTGAACACAGTTCTACTTCCGCTAATCTACGCTGTAGAGATTGTTTTATCTCATGTGCGGCAAGAAGAAATTTAGCAATAGCAGATTAGTCTACAAATGTTTTGTTAAAACTGCATATTAAAGAGAATAGTCAGTCCTCTCAGTCAGGGGTCATATTTTCATAAAATCGATATTTGTGTTGTACATTAATTTCAGCATATTACGTTTCAAAAAAATGATTCACAAAATCTGAATATCATGTTCAAGAGGCACAGTATCATGATTTCTTTAGACATATTAAGATAATCAGTCAATAATAGTTATACAATTTTTAAAACATTAAGTCTTGATGAAAATTTTTATTTTTAATAGATTTTATTACTAATGATCTATCCTAAATTTTATATCTTGTTTTATTTTACAAAATATCATGGCCGTCAGTAACTGAGAAAAAATTCAGGGATACAGAACTTTCTGTATCTTGGAATTTCTTTTTGCTCAGAGATACTGTATTTTTAATTAATATGTTAAACAGGATCATTAAAATAAAATCTGGTATAAGATAACTTCATTGTTTAGTACTTTCCAATGAGATTTCACAAGCACAAACCTACAAATACTCCTAGAAAAAGATTGAAAACCATAGGAATTTATATGAACTGAAAACATACAAGAATTGCTATAAATAAAATCTTTTATCGATGTTGAATATTTTTATTAGATTATATTATGAACAAACCATTATTACACAACATATGTAACACACACTCAAAATTTAACATAAATTACAGAAAACAATGGAAAATCCTTTTTATATCTTACATGTAAGATTTATTAATCAAAAAGTTCAAACAGAAATTGATTCGCAAATATAAAATGAAATACAAAAATGAAAAAAATAAATAAATAACATGTTTACATTTAAAAGATTTATGATTAAAACCAAGATCTTTTTCCGATAAAAAATAATGGAAAGAAATGGATTTATTGCAGCTGTAATGAATGATACACAAATTTTCAAATAAAATTTTACACTTAATTGTAGATTTATTAGTTAAAACAGAAATATTCTGTTTAAGATACATATCTTAAGATAAGTATCTACGAGGTGTGATAAAGTTTAAAAGGCAAAGAAAAAAAGCTTTATAATAGACACAGGATACAAATGATAATGAAGAGACACATGTGATGGTCCGTTTTCTACATAATCTCCAAACTTGTAGAGGCATTTATCAGATCAATGAACCAATTTGTTTAGCCCGCCTTCGTAATAATCAGGTCCTTGGCTATTGAGCCAGTTCTTGGCACTTTTGTGACCTCGCCGTATGATACGTACCTTGTTTACGATAAATGCTGGGAAAAGTGAAGAACAGTGTGCCATTTGCTGCGCCAATGATGCCATGTCACCAATAAAGATGGCTGACAAAATAAAAAAAAAACATTTCTAACAAACTTTTATGGTTGCCACTGTATGCATTAAAATTATATCTTAGCTGATAAGTATTAGAATTTTGATTTCAATCTGAGATTTATTTAAACTGTAACTGATATTTTAATTTAATTTTCCTTTTAACTTTTGGGATCACTATCGCTGCTTATCTTAACAATTTCGTAGAAGTTTTTCCAACTGGCTACGCTGGTCTGTTGTGTAAAGAGCAAAATTTAGAGCACGCGATGCCAGTCGATATCTGAAGAAGGTAATGGGCTAATGTTTTTAACTTAAAAAGTCACCCTACGGCTTCGCCACCGATGGGAGCTGAAATTTAGTAGCTTCGCTAGCACATTGAACATAAGGACTGTGTGGATAGTAGTAACAGTATATGCAAGCAAATATCATTTTTTAAGCTCTTAAATATTATATATATATATATATTCCACTTACCCTTTATTCATTCTTCAGATTCAAAATATATTTACCCTATATCCTTTCTTGCACAATTGCCTACATAACAAATTATTAATGGAACAAACGTCAAAGCAGCAAAAGAATTACGTGAACTGCAAAGAGTTTCAATGCAACTGTATTTTAATGTGAGAACGCCAATTACGAATTCAGACGATTTTTCAAAATTCTTGCTAACCATTGAAAATAACTATATCCTATTCGGATTCACATTAAAAAATAAAATTGATTTCCAATTGTAAAAAAGAGTTTCAATTAAAATTACGATCAAAATTAATAATAAAAATATATCGATTAGTAATTTTTTTAATTTAATATTTTTCATAAAAAAGTAGTTTATGTACAGCTCAACTATTGTAAATATAGTAAACGAAATAGAATTAGGGCTGCTATAAGAACTTTCCATGGGGTTGCCATATTGGTGGGAAACTCAGGGGAAAAACTATGAAGGGGGCACCAGACTTCCACATAAACGTCTCTCCACAGTCACTTTGCCCGCTTCAAAAGAACGATACCATTTCGACACCTGTTGTCTACTCATGTCCTCACCCCCATACACTCAGGCAATTTGTCTAGGAATATTCGATGGGGACGCACTCTTGGCCCATAGAAATCGCAACTCTGTGCGAGGCTACTTCTCTAGCCCTCTTCCCATTACTGTCGCTGTTTGATACCTCAGTACTAACTCTATTTGGTCGAACAAAAGGTCTAATACAAATGAATCACGTGTCTCCACAATCTCTACTTTCCAAATACTGCTGTTTGTAAACTTTTTTGGATCATCCCTCGTTTATAAATTTCAATACCAAACTGGAAAAACCAGGAAACATCTTCACATGTTTATGTTTTCTGGTCTCCATCGATGCATGTGTTTTATCCACATTTGAAGTTTTTCCACTATAATATTTTATTGTTTCCCTCTAATGGCAGAAGGAATTACTTTTTAAAATGTGTTTTCGTTTTTATTGTGTTTTGAATATACGCCCGAAGTATTCGAATCATGTAAAAATTTCCCCAGAAATTCCATAGAAAAAGATTTTAATAAAGTATTAGAAGCTATGAGTACTAAAATTAAAGCAATGTTTATAAAATAAATGTTTACAAATATTTATCCAATTAAAATTTTTTAAAGGAAAATGCATATCAGTTAGAGGGCCTCAATGCTTTCTCAGCAAAATTTCGAGCTAAGAATATTTGAAGTAAAGAACTATCCAATAATCTTGGGAAACTGGACTGCATTATATAGCTACACCAGGACACACAAAAAAGATTCAATATTTAAACTTTCCCGTGTCTGAGAGGGCGTCGACAGATATCTCTCGAATCAAAAAGTAGGTATTAACTACGTTAGCATTTTCTTTGAGATAAGAAACGGTGTTGCGGAGAAATCCATTTCAAGAGACGACATCCTCATGTGAAAGCGGACAAAGAATGGATTCCAGTAACTGGTTTTCGGAGAAAGGAACACGAATAAAAAAGATTCATGATGAGAATTGATGATGCAAGGAAATAGCATAGGACAACCTTTTCTCGCGACTCTTATATCTAAGATAATGATGGTGTAAATGCATAGGAATCAGAAGCAAGACGGGAAAAGCAATAATTTACCCCTATTTGCTGAATAATCTTGCAAGTTATAAATCCAATACTTGAAGCGAACAAGTAAAACTAAATTACAAAAATATAAAAAATGTTACAATTTTGAGAGGCTATAGAGAAATAGCATCATAATCAAAAAATATATTGATCTAGTATAAAAATCCAGAGATTTTTATATGCTTCTTTTATATGCCTAGTGATATATGTTATGATATTTTATGATATTTTATATGTTTCGGGATTTCATCACATTTTGAAAAGACTAATATGAGAAACTACAAACTATAATTAAAGCAATCTTTGTAAAGCTAGCATTTAAAGTAAATATTTTAAATCAAAATCTACCTCATGTTAATTAGAGGAGCTAATGCTGCTGAATCTAAAACACAAATGTAATTAACCAATTAGTCGTGAATATCAAGTTTAAATTAAAAGGAAACAAAATTTAAAAAAAAGAAAAGAAAATGACGAATCTGAACTGAAGACTTTATCAAGAATTCTAAGGAGGGATTTTTTTTTACCTGTAAGCAGTGAGTATTGACCACTCGTGACTCGAAAATCTCAAGAAATAGAGTTTTTTTGTAAACCAGAATCAATATAAATTAAGTAAAAACATTGAAATCGGAGAATCAAAACCAAAAAAAAAAATATTAATATAGTAAACAAATTATTTCAAAATTCATATATATCCAGGCGAAAACACAAATCAAACCAAACCACAAGACAATTATGAAAATGTAAAATCAATAATATTTAAAACTAGATATAAACGCAAAGAAAAACATACCAATTGAATATAAATATTTTTCAAAATGCTTTGTAAAGAAAAAAATCAAATTTATTCCTGTAGGCAGTTATATTAATCTAATTTTAAATTTTCCGCGCATAAAGCAGAAAACGCCTACAATACTCAGTCAAAATGATTCATCACCATATGAAATAAATCGCAGGATCTTAGCGCCATCTAATAAGTTGAAATAAAAACAAAACAGAATAAACTAGAAAAAATATCTTCAGTTGTGGAAATATCAAACCATAGATAAATTCGCCCTTATTAAAATTTTAATACTGAAAAAGGTTTTGGAAAATCATTTTCAACATCCATCTTATTAATTATATTAAGGGTTGTGTGAATTACTAATAAAAATGTATCTTGGATTGTTTTTTGTTTGTCTTTCAAATATCAGACTTAATATTTGAAGAATGTATTACATGAAAATGTATTATAAATTCTATATATATATATCCATTTTTGTTTGTTTGTACTTCGAATATCAAATCTAAATATTCGAAGAATGAATTAAAGGAAACTGTATCAGAAATTCTATAGAAATAAATTTAAATAAAATGTATGCATTCATGCTTGTATATTCACTTATTTGCTTTGACAAATACCTCAGTGTTTGATGTATGCTTTATAGAGTTATCAAATAAAACAGAAAAAATATCATTTTGAATTATAATTAAAAACATAGAGGCCAGAAAGGACCTGATTTTCAAAAAAATGAAAAAATGAAGTTGAAGAATGTTTAAAACTTCAAATTATTTACATTTTTGAAAAAAATATTTTTTTAGCTGAATTACATTTGGACTTAACCTTAAGACAATATGTTTTATGAAATGGTAACATTCCATTATCGCATAAATATGAATAATTTAAAGATAAATTTAGTGAATAATAAGATAAATTTAGTGAATTTTCTAATGGAGTTTTACCAACTATATCTTCAACAATGCCCAATTTTATTTACAAGAATCATTTTATTTACATGAAGAAATATTTGAAGTCTTTATAATTATCGGGTAAAATAATAACTTCACTTGAAAAGAAATAGGAAATTTTTTTCATATCAGAGAATTTAAATCGTGAAATATACTTACGTGCATTTGATTTGGATGGAAAAAGAATAGATTAATCCTGGTTATTCACATTAAAATTTTGTATTAAGTAGAAACTCATTATAAGCAGATTCTCTTAACCTGGTTTATTTATAACCTTATAATGATGTCTAAATTTGTCGTTATTCATAATATGTAACGTATAACCATGACAAAACGATGTAAGATACAAGCGATTCATTAAATAAATTCAACGAGTTGAGCAAAATTGGATGCATCTTTATTATTCAAAACTGAAAGCAACTTACCATGAAAGATAACGAAGAATATTGCATTAAATATAAATTCATGA
>JAPMOQ010048154.1:239596-273843 GCA_026543055.1 Argiope trifasciata
CTGCACTTTTTCACACTCAAGCCTTGCTATATCAGCTCTTAAAACATGAAATGATTTTGCGGTTTAAGTATGAAATTGGGTGCGAAAAATACAATTAAATCCTCTGTCGGGAAAAAACGAAATTACTTTCCGAACAACATAATAAAAAAATATTTGAAAAAATGATACTTACCTGACGATTTATCTGATTAAAGTACGATTTCTTTGATTGTAAATAGAAAAATTAACTGTTCATTTTAATTTTATAAAATATTCGCATACATAGTTTCATTTAAATTTTATGGAACATTAAGTTACTTCTATCAAATATTTAAATTTATGTTTCATTATTTATAAATTATTCATATCATTTATTTATAAATTATTTATATCATTTATTTATTTATTATTTATATATTAATTAATTATAATATTCATATTATTTATAATTTTAGGGAAATGAGGATGTTTTAGGAGAATTATTTATTTTAGACAAAGTAATATTTTTCAGTGAATCAATGTTATATTTATAATCCTGAGCATGTTGCAATATTATTTCGTATATTTAAGCAATTTTTTAAGTTTATTTTCTGAACCAAATGCAAACTTAAAAAACTATGAGATGCGAGGAAAAATATTTAAATATTAATTAAAAAAATCTGAAACTCCGAAACAAAGTTCCACTTTAAAAAATGGCCTTGAAGAGGCAAATGTGATGCAACATTTTTGAAGAGGCAAAATGTGAAAACTATGAAAAATGTTGTTTTAAAATGCTCTATAATGTTTAAAAATCCTATTGAAATGCTGAATCAACTACATGAACTTATTCACTTTTCGCTTTTAGGAATGTTTTGTATTTGACATTTCAAATGAAGTTTGCTTTCGCATTGAATGATGTTCAGAGTTCGACGTTTTATAGAATGTTTTCTTCTGAAGTAAGTTTTTACCTATAGAAGCAAATAGTTTTTGGGAAATGTCTATTAATCCTCAAAAAATGAAAGTTTCGAAGCTTTTCATTGTAAAATTTTCCTGCGAAAATTGATTATTTATTTTTTAACTCTGTTTAGGAATTGTTTATTTAAATTATTATTAATCAAAAACAAACAAGAAAATGTAATAAAGTTTATTCCACTTAAAAAATGCAACTATAAATTAAGACGTATTCAAAACGTAAATTATGATTGATTAAAAATTTTAGAAAATTTCTCAACAATTAACAATTTATTCGATTAAAATATTTTAGAATTTTTTTTAGGTCTAATCTGTTGTTTAATTTACGGCATTCAAGGGAAATTATGAATTGTAATTTATGTTTACAGCAAAAAATGTTAACATAATTTGCTAGAATGTGAGAGTATATATACATGCATACATAACTTTCGCGTTATAATAGTGTTCAATTATATTAAGATCAGGCGCTATTGACTACCAAATAGTATGTCTAGATTAATGGTTGTAAATACTATTATACACTGAAGTGACAAAAGTCATGGGATAGCAATATGCAAATATACAGATGGCGGTAGTATCGCAGCGAAAAAGTATAAATGCGCAGTTCATTTTCCAGAGCTTTCATTTGTGTTCAAGTTATAAATGTGAACAGGTTTTGGCTCACAGGTTCGTGATTTATGGCGGCACGACGAGAATTAACAGACTTTGAACGTGGAATGTTAGTTGGAGCTAGATGCACGGGGTATTCCATTGCGGATATCGTTCAACATTCCAAGATCCACAGTATCAAGAGTGTGCCGAGAGTATGAAATTTCAGGCATCACATCCCATCATGGACAGCGCAGTGGGCGACCATCTGCACTTAACGACCGAGACCGCCGACGTCTGTGTAGAATGGTCAATGTTAATAGACACGCAACACTTCGTCAAAAAACTGCAGGAATCAATGTGGGACGTACGAGGGACGTGTCCGATAGGACTGTGCAGCGAAATTTGGCTTCCTTGGCCTATGACAGCAGAAGACCGATTCGAGTGCCTTTACTGACAGCACGACATCGCCTGCAGTGACTCTCCTGGGCTCGTGAGCATATCGACTGGTCCCTAGATCAGTGGAAAACCGTGGCGTGGTCAGATGAGTCACGATATCAGTTGTTACGAGCTGATGGTAGAGTTCGAGTGTGGCGCAGACCCCACGAAGCCATGTACCCAAACTGTCAGCAAGGCACTGTTCAAGCTGGTGGTGGCTGCATAATGGTGTGGGCTGTTTCTACATGGCACGGACTCGGTCCTCTGGTGCAGACAGCAGGGCTCAATATTCCTGCAGAGGACTTCCAACGACTTGTGGACTCCATGACACGTCGAGTTGTTGCACTTCGCCGGGCAAAAGGAGGACCGAAACGATATTAACAGTCATCCCATGACTTTTGTCACTTCAGTGTATATAACTTTGACTTAATAGCTTCCCTAGCAAAATATTTTTAATCTTCAAATGCCGATAATCATATGACTCGTACAATTATACATCTTAAACCTTTTTGCTCGTTGTACTGGATATTTTCTTACATATTTCTGCTCTAAATTTTGAAATACAATATGAAATTGAAGGGTGTAAAACTTCATTTGATACAAATACATTTGTCAGAAAAATAAATATGATTATTAAAAATATGTACGGAAAAAAGAATGTATAGAGATTTTTGTTCTATGTACAAAAGAATTTTATAAAATAATTTATACCTTATTGCAAAATTTATTCCATAAATCTTATCTTGTTTGAAAATAGCATCTTATAAAAGCATTTAATTGGTGTAAATAATTATATTTGGTTTCTGTGAATAAATTTTAATTTAGTAATATTATCAACTGCTAATTTCATAGAGTCCTTCGTTCGGATTATACCTTTTCAAGCAATAGAAAATTTTTGGCACTACATTTTTTTTTAAATTAAAAACCTTCCTGCGATTTACGAGAAACTCTCACAAGAAAATAAAATTTTCAATATTGATTACTTAGGACAATAAGCGATTTCATTATTTAAGGGAAGAATGCTCTAGAAATTCCGCGGCTGATTGTGAGCTTCGAGATGATCATTAGAGCAGCATAAAATCTTACATAAAATCTTAAAATTTTTACTAATCAATGCTATTTAAATTATCAAATCTCAAATAAGTTTTTGAAAATTTGTAAGGATTAAAATGAAAAGTGTTTTTTTTTTCATTCAAGTGTTAAGAACAATTTGTTGATTAAGATACATACGACAAAAGGTCTGTATAAAAAATTAAAATTATTTATATAATCAAAGCATTTACTAATTTAAATCACATAAAATTTAATATTTACTTTGTTTACTGTTTTCTTTCTTATAAATAGTAATTACAGATTTCCAAAACGTAAAAAGCATAAATATGACGTTACACACAAAATCCTGTATTTTAATCTATAGTAATATATCTTGTGTTATATAAGATATCTTGTGTCAAAAATTCTGAGCTAAATTGATTTCATAAAATTATTCTAATGAACAAAATTTCTGATCTAAATTAATTTCATATAATTATTCAAAGGAACGGAATCTCTTCTAATAATAGAAAAGCCCTCGGTTTTTCTAACGTGTATAATCTCTTTTAGTAATAAAGAAGAATCTGTGAGAAGCCGCATTTGTTGGCATACTAGAAACTCTATCTTTTGCTTTAGATTTAATAAGTTTCAGATCATGTAAATTTAAGGATTAAAAAATGATAACTTTTTTTCACAATTTAAAAAAAATCGGACAAATTTTAGAATTATAATCATAATTGATATATTAATAAAATTAAGAACTCAATCTGTAAAATACGAAGTAAATGCGCAATTAGAAAATATATGCTTTCTGAAATTTGCCTTCTTGTTTGTACTATGCTGGCATAGCATTTGATTGTAGATTCGGCCTCAGATATTCCTGTTTTTGAGAAATCTGTAAATCAGAAAATTCCAAACTCTGAAATTCAAAGTTTTATTACGAATTGACATCTTTGGAGCTTCATAAAATTAATGCAGTAATATTATATACGGATATATAAGATACGACGTTCAATCTCAATTTTTAAGAGAATAATTATACATTTTTAATACACAAACACTTTTTTCTCTTAATACCTTAAAACATGAAGTACAATTTCGAATACGAAACAAAAACAGCAATTTCTTTTATGAAAACAGCGATTCTAAGAATATTAATCTCTAATTAAATAGAAAGACAATAAAGATAACATGAAATTTACTTCTGAAATTTATTCTAATCTTATAAGAAAATTAATGTTGTTCTATCATGATAGCAAATAGAATATAATTTTCCATTATATTGGAAATATGTTACATTAATATCTGAAAACCATATTTAATGCTATCTTATAAAAACATAGCAGTCTAATGTTGATATAATAGTAAATATGAAAAAGAAAACAGCTTTCCTTTCAAAAGAATATTGATATTTTTATGTGCAATAATTATTTATATTATTTATAAAATAGTTTTATAACAACTGGGGCATAATCGTTTAAGAATCAACCTGTCATCTTTATTCCACTCAATATTAAACTTCCAAAAGCTATTATTAACATGTGAGGACATGATCCCTTTTTCGTTAGAAAGTTTTGAATAATAGAACTCGAAATCGCGTAGTCAATGAAAAAAGCATAAATAGCAATATTCATCAACATTTTTAATCGCATGCATATTTTACCCGCTTTTACCAGAATAGCATTATTACTATGTACGCTTCTTTGAAAGTAGACATTTAAAAAAAAATAACTTTGAACTATGGCATCAAAGCTGCTATTTTCATGGAATGTAATTTTTTTCTCAGGAAATTAAATAACTTAATTTTTTTTAATACGTCGAAAAAAACTTCACACGTGTTTTATGACTGTTTTGATAAAAGTTATTTTCCTTTTCCCACAGTGGAGAAATATTACTTCATCATTCTTAAGTGGGAAACAAACATTGAAGGATTTGACTCCTGTTCTAAAATTAATTCATTATTCAATTGCTTGTATCTCAGAAATTAGAAAATAACAGTTTATGTTTATAAAAATATTGTTTTCCTAAAAGTTATGTATGAATTAATATGTTTAAAAATGCATTGGTGAATAGTTAATCACTCGGAAACAGCATATATATGTGTGTGTGTGTGTGCGTGCGTGTATGTGTGTGTGTGTGTGTGTGTGCACAGAGAGAGAGAGACTGAGGAAGAGAGGAGATATAGAGAACGATAGTTATTGTTTCAAACCAGTTTAAACTAAACTGCTTAATGAATTAGGTTAATTAAAGCAAAGAATGACTTAAAAATTTCTTATATGATAACTAGAAATTTGAGATCGTAGATTTCCTTTTTTACTTTTTATTTCTATTTTAAATCTCACAATAATTATGGAATTTTATATTGATTTTGATATTATCTATTATAGAAACTGCGTTATTTCTTTTTCCATATAATATTTCAGAAAAAGAAATATTATTGAGAAATCGGATATAGAAATCCTATTCAATAGATGTTTACGAAGAAATTCACAGATGATTATGGTGGTAAAAGTTTTAGTGCTTTTTATTGCTGCTTTTTTTTAATAATGATTCTCATAAAATGGGAACGAAAGCATAATGGATAATATTTTTCAGATCAGGCTTTTAAAAATTGGACCATAGATACAGAAAAAGCAAATTTAATAATAATTTTAGTAATAAAGGGAGCTTCCCTTGCTTTATTGATTGTTCTGATTTACGAGTTTAAGTTATGAAAAGAATTCCTGACTTCTACTTTTAGTATCTTACTTACAGAATAAGATCGAAAAGGGAGATACGATTTCTAGAGTTCTTTCATAGATACAAAATTTTCGCTTTATTCTATTTATAGAGAAACAGAAGACACGAAAAGTGCAGTCATGAGTTCAGTTTTGTATCAGAGTGAAATATATTGTCTCTTTGTTCAAGAGTTGGCAATGATTTCAAAAATGGGAGCAATAAATTTATTCCTTTCATGTCAAAAGAATATGTAGACACCTGAAATAGAATACAGAAAGGAAAAAAAAATATTGAATTGAGTTGCTTCTGCAGCTGAAACTTCAAAATTATCGCTTATGGTGCTTCGTGGGAGACCAAATTTATCAGTAAATGGGTTAAAAATAATAACACATGAGAAATAAAAATATATAGGTTTTTTACTTTAATAATAACTTACTTTTTTCTTACATTATTACAGTACATTAAATCTTTTAAAGATATTGATTTATTTCCATAAGCAATTATAGAAAAAAATGTATTGTTTTTTTATAACAATTTCTAAACTATTGAATAAATAAAGTATATTTTTAACTTTTAAATATTTACTTTCTTTTAGAAATGGTTTACAATTAATAAAAATATTGTTTAAAATTTTAATTATAATTTGATATAAGTGCTTTAGGAAATGAACCAAACCGTTTTAAACAGTTTAGCTTCAAGATAAATATATTAATTAATTTCAAAATATGTAAACACATCTGACATACTGAATTATAATCTATTAAGAAAGTTGTGAATAATTAATTTAATTATGGGAATATGTAGTCAAATACACAATAGGCATTTGCTAGCTATATATATCATTTAAAAATTGCAAAGTTCCCCACATACGAATTAATGACAATAGAAAATGTTTAGAATCCAAGCCTTAGTTCTCAAAATCAATACATTAAAATTAAGGGCTATTGTTTAATTATGTAATAAATGCAGTTTTTCTCAATATTACAGTTTATTCTCCATTTCAAAGAAATGAAAATAATATTTAAAAATGAAAATTAATAAATATCTCTGTTTATTTTGATTTGTAAAATGCTTCGGTAAATATAATTACAAAGAAGGTTTTAATACAAAAATAAGAGGTTCCATTTACAGAAAAAGGATGGAAATGGAATACATTATTTTATTTAAAAGCTCCTTTTTTATTTTAAAATTTAAGCAAATGCCACCCATAGGATATATATCATCATTTAGAGCCTTGTTTTTATATTCGGTAAATAGGATTAATAAGAATTTAATTGGATTTTAAAATCCTTCCCTTTTGAAACAAGAATTCAAAAAATGTGTTAAAATGAAATCTGCACTTAAAAAATGAAATTTTTTCACTCGAAAAAATGATAAAAACGAAACCTTTTCTGTTTTTAAAAAAGTCCTCTATTTTTAAATAAAAATTATTTTGCTTATAAAAAGGGATATTAAAACAAACAAATTTAAGAATAAGGTGAAGTGTTGAAAGAATAATATTAAGACAAGAAATAGAAGATTTTGTGGAAATATTTTTGTGATATTGAATATCAAATGTGTAATATTTGTGTTCGTGCAATTTGGGAGTGTATAAATGAGAATAAAAAAATCATCTAAAATTAAATATTGTTACGAATTAATAACATTGACATTTGAATAGTGACAATGATTATTTATTGAATAGTACTGGTTATCAAAACTTTGCAGTTAATTTGCGATGAATAGTAATTATAAAAATTATTAACAAGAAAATTTTATTTAAAATTTTATTCATCTTTCTATCAGATTAAAACAAGAGTGTTACTATTGTCAGTTTTCAAAAATAAGATTTAAAATTCTTTAAAAAGGAGTTTTAAGCCTTCATTTTAAAAATTAGCTCATTTAAAAACTATATTTCTGAAGGTATTATCGAAAAAAAAAATTATATATCTATACTTATAATAAAGCTCAATGTGTGTGTGTGTGTGTGTGTGTGTGTGTGTGCGTGTGTGTGTGTGTTGGCACTCTACAGGCCAGACCGTTGGACCTACAGCTACCAAATTTGGTACATGTATACCTTGGATGTCGGGAATGTGCACCTCGGAGCCCTTTTTTTGAATTTTTAATTAGAATTTGAATGAATTAAAACTTAAGCGAAATTTCGACGTTTTTCCGCTATAACTTCCGAAATTATTATCGGACAAACATGATTTTAACATCAATTTAAAGATTAAAAAATTAGCTTTCTAATGGTATCAGTGTTTTAATGTATAACTCGAGCTTCTATTTTTAAGGAATTTTTAAAGAAATATTTTAACCATATTTTTTTAGCACGTGACTGGATAAAATAAAATAAAACAATGCCGGAAGTTCAAATGAAAAAACAACAACTATCATCGTAAAATAAATCTAAAGAAATACAGCTTTCAGCACGTGACTGGATGAAATAACATAAATATAAAATGTGATATCTTCTATAAAAATAAATGCAAGGCAAAGGATTCTAAGAAATCATTTCCAATATTTATATCATTAATTCCATAAATTATCTTTATTTACAGTAGACCTGATTGAATTTAGACAGGATATGCATTGAAATTCCGACTTAATGGCATATTTCTATAATCGTTTGCAATATCTGTATCATTAATTCAATAATTTTTTCCCTTTTTCGCTTTCTTTAAAAAACATATTTAACATTTTGGCAATATCACCGAAAAAAACATTTTTAATATTTTGGAAGCATAATTGATAAATTATTAGAGTATTAAACTCAAAAAGTTTTTCAGAATAAAGTTACCGACTCTTTAACTACTAATAATTGAATCTTTTAAATTAAACTATTTCTTAAATTTTGGCTAAAAAATATATGATTTAATTAGAAATTTTAGAACGCATTACTCATGGCGAACCAGATGGTCGCCAAAGGCGGCTAGTATAATAATATAATACTAAATTTTTGAATTTAAGGTTTTAAAATTCTGCTTACAATTTTGAGGAAACCCATGAGCCTTTTACTGTTTTAACTTTAACGAAGAAATAATTTTAAAAAATACTTTCCCATTTTAGCAAAATATTAAATAATAAAATTTGTGGTTCCCTTCAATCACTAATGGTGTTTCACATTACCGCTGTTTCTTTCTAGTGTTATCTCTAAATCAATGATCAAATTCATCATGGGACTAATACATTTAATATAAAAATTTAAATAGATACATTAACTAACCATGATGTGAGTGAAAAATCCCAATATTTCATTAGAACACATGTATAACAGCTGCAAGATCGTAAGGAAAATGTAAGGTACTATACAAATTAACAGCACTTTAAGATTTCATGAATTTATAAAGATAAATAAATACATTTTATGAATAAAAATGAAACTAATAGCTACTAAGTTCACTAATCCATTGATTCAACATTATTTTGTTAACAACTTAATGTATGAAAACATTATCCGTTTTTTAAGAAAATATTTGAAAATGAATATTTTACAAAAAGGAGTTTATAACTTTATCACGTAAGACATAAATTGGAAATGCGTTTCATACTTGATCTAATATTTTATCGTTGGTAATTATATAGCTCTTATAATCAAATTTCCAACACTTGTAGTTATCCTAAAACAGTTAAACTTGAATATTTATCAGAAAATGTCTCATTAATTACCATTATCTAGTTATTAACAATGGTATTTTTGTTAATAGTAGGTCTTGTACATCATGCATTTTACATTATTTTAAGGTATCTAACCATGGTCGAAATAAAATGGCATAAAAATTAAATATTTAGATAAATTATTATTATTTTTCAATACAGTGTCCAATATAAAGTAAAAAAAAGTTTTTTAAAATTAAATTTACTATTGTTTGAGATGCAAGGAGATTTATAGTAAATGTTTTTGAAATTCGACCAGAATGTCGGGTTTCAATGGTATAATCATAATTTTCTATGCATACAAATGTAGAGGATATTTATCTGTGAAATGAACCAACATTTAAGAGCAGTTTTGAAATGCAAATAAAATTGAGAACAAATATGTGCAAATACACATTTTTCTATTTATGCAATACTGAACTATGATATAGAAGTCTAAAGCTAAAAAACTATTTTACGAATTGCCTCATTTCATTGCCCATATAATCTGATATCTATCTTTTAACTTTCAGATTGCTATCTCTAATAGACTTCATGTTAGTTGTGACGGAGTGATATGAAAAATATTTTTTTTAAAGAAACAATAGTTATAAATTTCTTTTAATTGAAAATACTGCAACTACTTTAACTATTTCAATAAGTGTGGAATAATATAGATCTAATTACTTTTATTAAACGGACGCAAAGTACCTTTGTCTTATTACTATCAAAGACATATTTAAATATCACATATAAACCTCTCCTTTATAAATTTACATGATCAAGATAGATATTCAAGATCCTGTCCCCATTTTTTCATCTTGCTCAAAAAATGAATTTTTTCTGTCATGTAATGCTAAGTATCAATGCAAAAATAACATTGAATCACTAGCATATATTAAATAATTCTAACTAAATTAAAATTGATGAAACAGCAAGAAGTCATTTTCATACTATCCTCCTTCAAACAAAAGCTCGCCAGGTAGCAAAAGGAAAATTCTCAATATTTCGTTTGCTGTAGAATCAATGGTTATAGGTTCTTAAATTCGTTTTCCCGACTTTCTTTCCCCCACTACCTACATGTTTCCACGATTTTTTATTACGTCTTAACACGAAAAATTTTATTTCTCTTCCTTCCTTCATATTTTATGAAGAAAGAAGTTAGAACTGAGTGAGATAGTTATGCCACTGCCTGAAATATGATGAAAACATAAAAGCATTTCTCTTGAAACTAGGATGGATAAATTTTATATCTGTATTTCCCGACCTTTTTAGGGAGGATTGTCAACAAGAATATTTCATTTTTTCAGTTTCTTTGAAAGCTATAATTACGAATAAAATGGATTCTGAATTAATTATTTTTTATTTTGCTGCTATTTTGTAATCTGATGTAGTTGGACGATTATTGAAGAATGTTTTATTTTTCAATTTTAAATCATATGTCTAAAGAGTTTTTAAAATATTTTATCATTTCAGAGCACTGAAAACTTTATTCAATGAAAGAGTTACCATCCAGAATAGAATTGAAAGATATTACTAATATTACTCATCAATTATTTGAGAAATAATTTATAAAATGTATTAAAAAACTCAAAAGAGCAATGTAATAAAATTCTAAAAATGTTCTTAAGCAATACTTACTCTGGTGAAACTTTATCATCAATCTGGATGCTCCTGCAAAAGTATTAAAGATGAGCCATTAAAAATAAAATCATGAGGAAATTAAGCCTGTATTCATTTCTAGAAAAAAATGAAATATAGTAAACATTTATTCAAATGCATATATTATGAATATGATTGAAATTTCAGTTTGTTTAAGAATGGCATTGTAATAATATAAAATATATCAAAAGATGCATTTTTTTGAAATTCAAGACTTTAAGTTGATAATTTTAATTTTACTATAGTTACGTATTTCTCAACAAAATTTTTATTGATTTCGAAAATTATTTACATCCTTTTTATTATTATGCATTTTTTTATTTTTAAGTGTGAAATATTCTTTCTTTTGAAAAAAAAAACATAAATAGAAAACAATTTTTTGTTTTCAATTACAAGAATTCTTTAATTAGAACTCTAACAGACAGCGATTTTTTTTTTTACCTCAACATCTAAAATTTAGATTTCCCAGATTAGCAGGGAAACTGTAATTTCCTTACAAAAAAGCATATGTTGTCGGAGGTTTCATATGATGGTTGTAAATTGGATTAATAATGCCTTTCTTACAACCGTATAAATAAAAGCTATTTAAAAGTTAATGTTTATTGTTGTCATTTCTTTCTATTTTAGTTAATGTAATTAACCACTTGCCTGATTATTCCGAGTTATCTCAGGCTCGTAAGTATTGCAGTTAATTATTATCCCGAGAAAACTCAGGTGAATCAGAATGCGTCAGTACGATTTGTTTTACCCCAATCTTACACGGACTGGTGGAAATGAAAGAAAATATTCAGCTTTGTTTGGAAATTTATCAAGTTTTGTTGATTTCGAGGTTCTTTTGGCTGGACTGGTCACGTGTTTTCCCCTATTCTTTAGTTTATGTCTGCCTTTGGTTTAGTAATGTATAAAGAATATAGTTGCGTTGAAAAAAAATAATTGCGATGAGGCAAAATAGCAAAAGTGATGATTTTTCAGACAGTGATAATGTAGATAGTCATTCCTGTTATTAAAAAAATGAAATCCAACGAGACAGGGTAGTCTGTACTCTCCTAAAAGAGACTCCAGAAGTAAACCAGTAATAAAAGAGACCAGATACTAGAGTACATAATGTCAAGTATCATTTTGTGTTGCCCTTGTTGTACAAAGATAAATATTTAAGTTTTTTTTCATTCGTCTGATATAACTGGTGATAGTAAACTAATATTAAAAATAAATGCTTTTGCAGCCGTAAAAAAATTAGAAACTCAACTTATAATTTATATATTTCGCTTTGTTTCGTCTCCTTGTATTTGATAATTGAAAAAAAAAATTGATGATTTTTTGAAATTTCTTTTTTAAAAGTTTGTAAGGGAAGTGATTAAACCGATTTTTGGTGTAAAAGAATTAAAAAATGTATAATTTTATTAAAACTTTTTACAGATATTTTTGAATACTAATTTATTTTTATTTTTATAGAGAGTAGCATTTTTTTAATGTTGTAGTGATGTGAAGTAGTAAATCGTAGGCAATTTTTTTAATTCAGGAATGTTTATGAAATGAACTCATCTCAGGATTTCAAGTCCTAAACTTTCCTATAATATATCATTCAATTATTCTTTGTTTTTGTGTGTGAATGAAGTAAAGTGTGTTAATCCTTTACTTGGCTTACACCTACTGCAACGATTGACTCTAATTATTGTTTACATTAGAGAATTATGAGAGACATTCTGTTATTGTTCCGTCATGGTCCATTAGTAAAATCTTTGCTACAAAATTAACTTAACACTTTGGCTGATTGTGACGCAATTTCCACGTGCAACTCATATGTAGCAAAATCTGCTCATCTTGCGTTTATGTGTTTTTTTTCCTTTATTGAAGAGTGCGACCCGTTCTTCCCCGTTTAAACATTGAAATAAATTATATATAGTATTAGACGTTTAGTTCACGTTTTGGCCAACCGATGGCCTTAGTTGTCCATTAAATTGCGGCGTTTGCATTCAGATCTAATTCCACCTGCCTAATACTAACGCTGAAACTTCATTTTTTGCCGCATTTTTCTTACAGAAATGGCAGCTAGAAAGCGTTCAATGGTTGACAGAAAGTATATTTCTGATGGTTTATCAGATTTTGAAAGTGATTTTAGTTTTGATATCTATAGTGATATAGATTTTTCAGGCTGCTCCTCAAACAGAGATGACTCTAATCATAATTCAGCAAACTTGCATAGCTGTAGGCAATGGTGCAAAATTGATGTTAAGAATATTCCTCCTTCAATTTTATACATTTTACTTTTTATATTATGCAATGAATAGAAAAGATCAGAAAGATTTAATAGTACATCTAAAGATTTTCTATAAATACATTTTACAATTATCAGATATATATATATATATATATATATATATATATATATATATATATATATATATATATATAGGGCAATCAGAGTGTTAATGGTTTAAAGAGAATCATTTTTTTAAAGTTTGTAAAGATTATTGTCTAGTTTCGTTTGTTAGGCATCTTATATAATTTCATGATTCAAGCGCCATACAAAAAATAAATGCTTTGTTTTAGAATCAAATATTTTCTATGTAGATTTAATTAAAGAATAGTTTTCTTAGTAAGAATGAGGTAGTTTTAAATTTCAAAAATATTTAACAATAAATTGTATACATTAATTTTATATGATGAGACACTATAAGTATAAATTATAAGGAATATTTTTAGCAAATAATACAGAGACCTAATGAATTTATTTTGGAATAAGCTGATACGGAAAATCGTTATAAATTGGAAAAAAAAGGTTAATCCCGATAATGAATGAAGAATTAATTTTCTGAAATTTCTGAAATACCCCAACTGAAAACATACCTATCAACTGAACACTTTTCAAAATAACAAATTTCATCCAAAACTGGTCCTTTTACAGGCTCAAAATGCATCATTAATGAACTAAAGTAATTTATTTGTTTAAAAAATATTACAGGCCATTGACGATGCAGCGAAAAATTTATTTTATCTAAAATTACACATTCTATATTTCTTATAATAGCACATGAATACCATCTGGAGTTTGAAAAAATGCTTTAAAATTATATATTTTCCTCTTTTGGATTATTTAAGATGAATTTTTTCAAAAAGGTTAGTAAGTTATTTCGTCCATTTTTACAAAATCAGTATTTTAATCTTAAAATTGAATTTGAAAAATATTATACATAAATATAATTACTTATTCATTCAATTAAGCAAACTTATATGGCCAGTAAAGAGATTAATCAAGAAATTATTTTTACTTAAATTTATAAAATTAATCCATCTAAGTCTAGGAAATTTATTTTAAATTTTGTATAAAATAATTTCTTCTAAATGTTAAAATTTTTTACAGTATATTTAAATTTATTTGATAGACATACTACATTTATGATATTAAATTAATTTAAAGAAGTATTTTTGATTATAAAAAAATTCTTTCATTGATGTTTTATCATTAAATGAAGTTGATTGATAGTTTTGAATTGACAACAAATTTTCACTCAAATATAATCCTACTACATCATAAGCTTAAATACTGAGTCATTTCAAATTAATTAGAACGAAAAATATCAATTGTGAGGATGAAAGTCTTTCCATATTTCAAAATTAAATTTTTGAGCATAAGATAATTTTAAATGATTATATGAAAAAAAAAATTTCTTCATAATTGTTACTGAAACGCACATTACTTAAATTATCTTCAACATTATTTCAAAATGCTGTACAGTGTGTAAGAATTGAACTACTGATTTAGTCAAAAAATTTATTCGTGGTTTCCGTTAAGGAATGTTCTGCATTTGACATTTCACTAAAAGTTTGGTTTTGCATTGAGCTATGCTTCAAGTTTGACATTTTGTATTGAGTTTTTTAAAAAGCAGAGCAAATAGTTTTGTAAAATTTCCATCCATCTTTTAAAAGTGCTCAACTTCGAAGTTTTCATCTTATAAAAACTTGGTTGGCCTAATGGTTGTATCATTTCAAAGCTTATTTTATGCATAGACATTTTTAGTTTAATATTAATTAAAATCGGGGTAAAATTTCAAAAAGTAAGAAAATTTTATACATTAGTAAGGAATTGGAACTTTGAATTAAAGCTTAAACACCCAGAATATTTTATAAATAATCTGAAACATTGGGAAGCATCTCAATATTGTACCAGACAGACTTTTTCTGAATAATATTCACCCAAAATTTGGTAGAAATCTACAATTTTGATGCATATACTGAATTTCATCGGCATATTTTAAAACGTTTATGAGTTATTTTAGGATAGACAGACATAAAAGGCATTCTAGAAAGTATAAAAATAAAGAACCAAGATTTATTTGGGAAGTTTTGAAGAATTTACATAATATAACAAGAATACAAAAATAATACGGATTTTTAGTATACTTTGAAAGCCCATGCGGTAAGTACTTGACCTATATTCATCTATTGGAATCGTTTTAATTTTGTTTGTGATAAAATTAATAATATCGACTTATTTAGCTCCATTTAGATTAAGCTCCATCTGTCAGATATTTACTTATGATCAATATCCCAAGCTCTTTGACATTTGAACCGACATTACGTAACTATGATTAAATTTTCAATCAGCTCCGAAAATAAAAAAAAAAAACTTTAGATAATTTTAGCCATAGTTGATAAGGGTGAAAATCTCTGATACATTTCAATATATCTTACAATGGCTCCCTTATCGCATAGATTTTTAATTCTATGCATCAGATATTTGATCGAAAAATTGATCACGCTTACAGTTTGCCTACTTTTGACGATTTACAAAATTTTGAAAGTATCCTTTTCTAATAACATTTACTAATTTAAAATTTAAAGATTTCAATATTGATTAATATGTTGTCATGACAAAATATGGATAATTGAAACAAATTCTTTGAATCATTTATTTACATTCAAAACTTTCAAATAAGCTTCATTTAATAATACTGATATTTTTCAAGCTATAAATGTTCTCGACAGTAATGGTATTTACAGTTATTTAAAAATAATTCCAGTAATAATGTTTTCCAATTTGAATACTTTTTGGGCGGAAGATGTTAGATGCTAAAAAGAAGTTTCCTAGGTCAAGAAACTGTAGGTCAGGAAATATATTTATTTCAGTAAAACTGTACTTTTTCAATGATTTTAAATTTTTAAGTTAAAAATATCAATTTATGTTTAATTTGCAGCTATATATGTAACAATTACTAAAGAAGTCACATGAATTGTATATGCTTACCGCTTTAATTTTAGCATACTTTTATTTCTTATAGATTGGGAACAAAACGTTAATTGAGTATTTTTGCCAGTAATTAATTTGCCAGTTTCATCAGTCATTAATAAATACATTTGCTTATTGCAAATTTTTTCTATTCAAAGAATATTTCCTTCAAGAGCAGCAAGATTTAAAAAAATCCATGAAGTTAGATTTGTCAGATTTTGAATAAATTAGATATTGGATTTTACTAGATCACTACTTGTACATAGACCCTAGAAAATCACTGTGATATTAATTAATTTGAACACTTTTGTAGTTGATATAATGGAATCATAAAATTGAGAATTTTATAAATTTCAGTATTAGATTTATCACATCTTCAAACCAATAACTTTGTGCTATGGTTGTCTATTTAATCAAATATTATAACTGAAAACGGGAGCGAACTACTTGAATGGTTGAAATTCTTTATAGGTCTTTAACCTTCCAGCGGGCGCGGCCGTCATACCAACAAGAAAGTTCTCGCGTATTTCCCACACACGCTATAGTAAAATGTAAATTTTCAAAAGCGTAACTATTAAACTTATATTGTAAATAGCTTAGTATTAACAACTACCATTACTTTAAACATTTTTTACATAAAAAGAAGCAGAATCAATATAAACATAGATTGCAATAACAATATAAAATGACCACAGTTTAACTGGATTTAAAAATAATATACACGAAATTGTCGATATTTTAACAGAATAATTTGTATATAAAATATAGAAGTGCAAAAATGCATAATGTATATATAAAAAGGAAAAAGTAATTGAAAGTTAAATAGGAAAAGGAAAAAAACAATTTCATTGTTATTTCATTGCAGCGTTGAAATTTGAGTAAATGTGTCTAGTGCGCTCAAAACACGAATTTTTTTAATCAAATCTCACACTGAACCTCGTGATTCTAGTCCGGTTTTTTTTGGCAGGGTTTTTCCCTGACGTCGCATCTTCAGCTTTTTCAATACCAAGTTCGGCTTTTCTCTTTAGCACCTTTAGTTTTAGCTCACTTTTAGAGATGTGGGTGCTTTTTTTCAACATTTGCCTTCGTAAGTGCATTTGCCAGCTGTCGCCAGTCTAAAACAATACGGATTTATTTGTAAAATCATACAAAATCAGATGTGACAAAAGCTTACATGAAAAAAAACACTTACACTTCTTTAAAATACAAATACCTGATAGGCAGAGACCTATTAACCACACAAACTTAGGATTTTAACTGAAATTAGGTCAAAAGGAGGGGGACAAATAGTCACTGACAGGCGTTCCCAGTGCCATCAGATCTAAAGTTATAAAACGAAATTCATTTCTAGTGCATGTCTCACATACGCGAGCCCGCTGGAAGGTTAAACAAACATAGTTCGTGCATTGTTTAGAATTCTTTAAAGGAAGTAGTCAATTTTCCTGATCATGGATTGGATTTGTTTTGATACACGAATAATTCTCACCCATAAGTGCTTTTAGGGGATTTTGATTTATGTTGAATTCAAATGTTGCACATGAGTGGAATAGCCGTATTTAATTTTGCATTTTCGAAGCAAAGCATATATGGAAAAAGCGTTGTATTCAACGAAAAAGTTGATTTTGAAATTTAAAAAAAATCCCACATTTCTAAATTCTCTCGTTTTGAAAAATTAATTTTCGCAGTTATGTCTGTTTTGCTTGTTCACCTGTGACAGAAATGACTCTGAGGAGATTCTTCCTTTTATACATCTGTGAACACTATAACTGAAAATTACTTTGAATTCACAGGATGAAAACACACATTGTTTTCACATTGCATTTACAAATTTCTATTAAATTTTGAGCGAAGTCCATTATTTAAATTTTTTCTGCCTATGTGTAGGATTATTAATTATTATAATAATTACAAGACAAGGAGGTTTAGATGAATAAGTTTGGATATTTAGATTTAATAATTTAGATGTAAGTACCTGCAGATATATTTTGTCTGTATTTTCTGTTGGCAATAAGCACATGAATTGAGAATTGCAATGACTTTGAATGTTCAAAAGTGATTTTGAGATTGAAATTGTAGTTCTTCATCAAATTTTCATTTCAATCTATTAAATAGAATTTTTCAGAATACACATTCAATGCTCTGGTCCCATTAATGACCTCATTCCAGATATTTAGCGCCAAAAAAATTACACACTAATAGGTTCTTTCGTAACATTTATTTGTCATTGGCATGTGGTTAATAATACAGAAATTCATTTATTAGAGAATATATGAGAAAAACCGGGGATACTACTATAGCTGGATTACTCCTAATTTTAACTTAAGTAGAAAATATTTTTATATTCATACATATTAATCGACATATCATTAGGTATAAAAATCGATATATCAATAAAAGATTCCATGATTATTATTTCATTTTTAAGCACTTTTCCAATGGATGAAAATACCAAGGGAAAGTGGTGTTCCATTCTTTGATATTAAACTTCAAACATATGAATATTACAACCGATTGTTGATTTGATGAATTTTTTACTTAATTTATATTGATAATAATTGCTTTTGATAATTTTTCACCTTGCCAATGAATTTTATTTAAAAGTAACATATATTAGAATTAGAAATATGAATGGATGTGCCGCTAAATGGCCGTTTTGAAATATAGTTTAACATTTGCGTTAGAGCCATGCTGAGATTAGATGAATGTGAAAGAAAAGAGAACACATTATTGGATTTCGTTAACAAAACAATAGAGTTGCAATAGAACAGGTTTCTACAATATTGCCTGTAAGAGCATCAAAACATCTGATTCATTGTTAATAACCATCAAACTTAGTATATACTGAAGGCCATATTAACAGGATCATTGATAGACGAATGACGGTAATTGAATGCATGGATTCTGTGACAATGTTTATGCCATTCACTCTCAGTCCGATTGTAGTGATATTGAAATTGATTACGTTGCAGCTAAATTGTCAGAAAATGAATAGACTTCAATGCATTGTCCCGGTATCATCGGAATCTTGATAATCAAAGGAGACATGCTTTCAAACTTACAGAACTGTTTGGTCCTTAGCTATTTCATACCTTTAATATCGCACCAAATGCTCAGGCTTAATATCTCAGATTGATTTTGAGTCTTATTTATTCATTTATTTTTGATTAATGACCAATCTTGAAGGTACTGATACGTAGATGAAAATCTTGTGGTCTTTTTTATTGCTATTATGTCTCCTTTTCTGACTTATTTTTCTAGAAGACAATGCTAGAACCAATCGTAACATGTCTTAATTTACAGTACTCTTCTTTATCCACAAGATCAACTGCTATGTATATTATGCAGGATATTAGAGATGTGAGAGAAATGAACCAGAATGATTCCAAACAGAAGAGTTAACATATTGGATTTCATTAACATAACATGAATTCTCTTAGAGCTTATCAGACGCTTCTTTAGCCACTAGACCAATTGCTATGTATATGATGCAGGGGATTTGTGAGAGAGAGACACCAAAATGATTCCATAATATTGCAGATTTAGCCGGCAGTTACAGATCTTAGAACAAGCGATTTCACAAATAAAAGCTTTCCTTGCAACAACAGGTTAAAATTCTTATGCAAACCTTCATCCATTGCTGGGATGCAAGTCAAAAAATGCACCAAAGCCTTAAAAACTTCTTTCATTTGTGAGATGAAACAATAGAATAAATTATTCAAACAGAATGATGGAAATGTAAAAGTTAAGAAGTGTTAAATTGCAAATTTTATAGAAATTTGAAAAACCTATATGAATCCAATTTTTGATCATACTCTATTATATATATCAGTAATATTTTTCTTATCAGACAGTTTTGGACGTTCCTTCTTAAAATTTAGTAATCCAAGTTTTCATTTTACATTTTCCAATTTAAAAACATTGATATATAATTACTTTTGATGCAGGGCTTTTTAAACATACTGCATTTCTCAATATTCTTAAATATCATTTTTCTACTATGCATCTCATTCCATACATTCATTTTTATAACGCTTGGGTTACTCTTTCCAGGCACATCTGTATTTTTTAAATCTTAGAATATATGACATTGAGATTAAAGAAGCGAAGTTCATTTGCTCTTTCTATTGTGATAATAGTCACGAAACTTCGATTAACTGAAGAAATCGGAAAACATAATGATGTAGATAATATAAATTTCAATATATATATATATATATGGTATAATTTTTTTAAAATATGCTCTGAAGTATTTGGAAAAGTATATATGGGTAGTAAATAAAAGTAAGTATGGGAAAGCAGTTTTAGAAACAGTAAGAGAGAAAAGAAACAAAATGTTATATTTAAGATAATTTAGATCCTTTTGATACTGTTAGTTTTTATTGAGAATATTTTTTACTAATTTTAATTGATAATTTAACTATTAATTTTTAAAATGAAACTATTGCATTTTTTTTTTCTTCATGATACTAACACGATAAAGTCAAATTAGGTATTAATACTTAACAACCTATATATAACATATGTTGAGGATGAAAAGATAATTAAAAAATTGCAATAGGGAAAATATATTTTTCATAAAACTTTTCAACAACAGAAAGAGTTACATTACTACATTACGACTTGTATCCGTGTTACAAAAAATTCAAATCTTTTATTATAAAACCTTCAGATTATTTTTATTTAGTTAAGAATAAATATCTATTATGTATGAATTCAAAGAAATTCATATTTCACAAGAAAAGCAAATTTTCAATAAAACTTTGATTTTACGTTGGCGAACTCAAAATTACTTTTTGAATCCCTCCCTACTATTAAATTTCTCCCTGAAGAAAGGGAGCAAAAAATGAATCCCTGAAGTCCCGACCAGATTCTTTTCTGAATGGGAGTCCGACGTCAAGGAAGTATTATCGATTGATATGTAACAGCCGTAGACATCAAAATGGACATTCTCACTTCATTTGTCATCGGAACTATTTTCGGGGCACATGAAAGTGGTGACGAGGCAACTCATGCGACGCACTATTGGCTTCAGGTAGTGTGCTACTAAAAGTAATGATCGGAGAGATGAAGGAAAGTTTGCCCATATTTTATTTCAAGGGCCGAAGAACAAATTTCACTCGCGTACTTGGAGATTTCATTTTTCAATTCCTCGTATTTGTTTACACTCATGCTATATACATCTATATATATTTATATATTTTGTTCATTTTTCAATCGTTAATAAAGTACTATTTATTCATTCCCTCAAGTTAGGCCTAATTACCAAGTCTAATAGCATGGCAGTTTAGCTTTTCCTTTGCAAAAATAAGTGAAATAATATTCCATTATTTATTAGAAAATTAATTTTGTTTGATTTAAATTAGTGCAGAAGTTGTTAACATTATTGTTAATATTTCAAAATTACACTATTTTTGATCTTTCAAATCACCTGTAATTGCATAAAATAAGAATAAAAACATTCGGCATCGGGAAAGAAGAGCTAACTTCCACAAATCAATGCACCATACGTACATTAATTTGTATTCATTATACAAAAGCATAACATACTCAAATCAATCATGTATTGTGTACATAATGTCCATACAAAACAAAATATACACAATTCATTTGAATACAAGACAGAGGAATAAAATTTAAACCTTAATTTTCAATATTTGATTAGTGTTGAATTGTATTTTTCAATATCTTCTATTACTTCACTGTCTCCCTGTATATGTTTATTTATATATCTTTTACAAATTCTCAATCCTCAATAAAATACTATTTACTCGCCCCCTCAAGTTCAAATAAAAGTATTTAAACTTGTAGAGCATGATACCTGATGTAATTGCAGTTTATTTTTTTCAAATATTATTTCATTATTTAATTAAATTTAATTCATTCTTAATACTTTAAATAGAATTTCAGCAGTTTGTAAGGAAATTGAAATCAACTTGCAGTAGTTCAACTGGTAAAATGAAATGATTTCAGTATTTTTCATGTGAAAGTGAGAAATTCGAGTTCTATTCTTTCGAAAGTCAATATTTTTTTAATACTGAATAATTTTTTGATTATTATTTAATCAAAAGAGACTAAAATGAAATATTTCTTTGTTGACCTAAATAGGAATTGATTGAAAAAAAATTGTATTGCTTTTTTATATTGTTATAAAAATGAAATATTGGAAATATGTTCTTGAACTTTTGTCGCGATTTGAAATTTTTGTAGATTTGTAAAGACGTGATTGAATCTAAAAGAAAAGAAGAATAATTAATGAATAAAAAAATACACTTGCATTTAATGTTCTTTTCCTGTGATCAAAGATGAAATTTTTGGGTTTCATTTAAAAAAACTTGTAATGGTTATTTAGATTTTATTTCATTTATAAAAAAATAAGTATTTAAAATAAAAGTCAGTATCAAAATATCAGTAATAAAAATTTGTTATAATTTTAAATACAGTTATTTGAACTTACAGGAAATAATCTAAAAAAGAGACATTAAGATTACAAAAAAAGAAAATATATATTACGTTATATTACGAATAAAATATTTTACATTTTCATTTAACATAACACCTTTCTTGCTTGATGTGGTCTTAGGGTAAGGTCTTGACTTCGGAATGAGAGGGTTTGAGGTTCGAGACCAGATTCCACCGAAGAACAGTCGTGTAAGCGAGTCAGGTGCTTGTTAAATCCGTTCTAGCCAAAAGTCCCACCACCACCACTTGTGAGGAGAGAGAGAGGTGCCAGCTTAAGTGTTGTTCTCGTCATCTGACCCCTGTTCAAAGCTACGAGATAAGTGCCGAAATAGCCAAGTGTTTCTTAGAAACGGGACGTTTATATAACTGCACTAAACTTCTAGTTTACGAAAATGTAGTTTTGAAAATTATTTTTAGTTATTTCCTGATGAGCTAGAATTTTTTTGTTTGTGTTTTTATATGCTATCGACAATTTTGTTTAATTACAGAATTTAATAAGTCATTGATCCATTTATTTTTAATTAAATGGTGGTTTCATATTTAAGACGACATCTGGCACAGTATGGAAGAAAAAAATAGCTAAGAATATCGAGATAATGATATATTACTAATTGCAGGATTTAATTAGCAAAGTCTGGATTAATTTTAATTAAATATTGTTCTAAATAGGAAACTATAATATATTTAAAATATATTAAGGTATGGGAAAAAGAATAATAAATATACACAACCATAACATTTTTAAGTATTAAATATATATATAGATTTAAATTAGGAAGGTAAAAATGAATATTCTAAAGCTCAAGATTTAATCAATGGAGGGGAAATAAAAAAATGATTAATCTTTTAATCAAAAGTTAAAAGATCGAAATAAAATCGTAAAAGTGTTTTGATTTCAACAAAACTTTGAAGAAGTTAAAACATAAAAATATTGAACAAACTGCAGATGTTTGTGAAAATTATTAATTACGCGTATGATTAAAATTTCATTTATTGTAGAGAAATTTAATAAGAACCCCACCATTTGAAGTTTTGCTTCCACCCTCTCTATTTTTAAAAACAAAAATGATATATTTACATTCTGGTTTCTATTATTGAGCAGATTCGTAAATAGATTGTCTTCTTGTACCTTCTTGTTGGTAACCATTATGGGTACTGAAATGTTGAATAAGTATGAAAAGGTCATTTGTATTAAGGATCTGAGATGAATTATAAAGTATTGTTAGCAAGTTTTTCTCTATTTTTATAATTTATTGTTCTTTTACCCTAAATGATTTTTTCCAAGAAAACTACAGTTTCTTTCATTAATACTTGATTATTAAGCTGTGTTCATGTAGTAACAAATGTTTTTTTTAAAAATTTATTCACAAATTTTTATATAAAATTACATGACCTTCAGTTTTCTTCTTTAAACAAATAGAAAGTTTTTTTTATCTATGTATCTCCTGACCAACTGCTTTTATTAGTAAAAATATTGGTTAATAGCGATACTGAAAAATTAAGCGAATTATGACTTTTAAAAATTGTAATTTCAAAAGAAAAAAAAATCCACTCCACTAGTCAGTCCTTTAACGACTTTCGTTAATATATTTCGGACACAGATCTACACTTCAGATGTTAAAATAATGCACTCAATTTTATGCATAACTATTTAAATGCTTAAGTGCTCTTGAAATTATCATCTCCTCTGAGTTAAAAGAATATCTTAAGATTTGATTTGAAGGTGGAAAATTTGAATGAAATCTCCAAATTTGGAGTGAAGAATTTACACACTAAACTCCTTCTACCTAGATACAAATACTTTTTGAATTATCTTTGAGAGACAGAAGATGATATTTTCGAAGATGTACATTTTGAAATCAGTAAGATTTGAAAAGCTGAGATCTGGTAAAATTTATCAAATGAATCTATTGACTGTTGCAATGCTTCCTCTTTGTTATGTATACATAGTATAAAATGAAGTCTCCTAAAAGCGTCTGGGGGAACCTCAATAAATATTTAACTGATGTTGGAGAGATTTGAACCATTTTGCAGAACATTTATTGTGAAAAGTTTTATTACATTGAAGATATATAAAAATAAAAAAGGAGTTGTATGAATGCGGTTTTATTTTCTTAATACGACCCAATCAGACAAAAAACAACTGTATTTGTGCTTTTCTATAATCCAGGCAAATGCGAAACCCTCAAACTTCTTATGCACAACTAGCAAGAGCTGTGGTATGCATGTACAAACAATTTTTGTTTACATTTGATTTTAAACAGTAATTCCTAACTCATTATGCCCAAAAGAATTAATGGATATTGGAGATATACGTACCGTTTTGTAGGGCATTTACTGGGGAAAGTTTTATTATTATGAAGTTAAATAAAAAAAAAAGTGTTTTATAGCGTAAAACGGCAGTATTTGAAATTTGCATTTATCCGCGCATGTGCCTGGATAAACGTTTTATATTGCTGGAATTGACTTAAGCAGATAATGTTTTCCTCATGGACAATTTTATTTAGTACTTTCTAGAGTTACATCCAAACAAAATGTATTTCTCTTAGCACCAGGTGTAAAATAATGTGGTTTACAAAGAAATATTATTAATCAATCTGAATTTTATTTTCATATCAGATTATACATAGTTAATAAACAAGTTTGGAGCAGTGGGTACAATGAGTATATTTATATATTTTAAAATAAAAAAACACCCTTTCTATTGTATATTTTTAGTCAATTGTTCTATCTATGAGCATATTAATTTACCTTTTTTCTATTTCTATTTCTATATTTTTACCTTTTCAGAAGTTTAAAAGATTCTGAATTTATGCTATACAATATTGTTTCTTAGTTATTTTTGATGATTCTTAACTATATATTTATGTTTGTTTGATCTTGCGTGAAATATCCATGTCATATCTGGTGAAGGCAAGACTGAAGGTTAAAACTAGCTTTTCCTCTTGGATGTTATGTCATGGGCAACGCTGCGTGGGTATACTGTTAGTTTTTTATAAGTAGGAAATATATAAATATTGTTTCTAGAAAATAGCTAGGGTTTCTACATTTATTCATATTTACATGTGCACAAATGATATGGATTTTAATTCTTTAGTGTTTGATTTTATCTTATGTCTCTGTATATTATATATATATATATATATATATATATATATATATATATACACTGATGAAAAAAAATCCCAACACCAAGACAAAATTATTGTACAGTAATGAAATTTTAGGAATACATTTGTGTAGGTAACATATTTAATTGATTAAATTTCAAGATCACAGGTAGAGTCATTGTCGAGAAGAGTCATTTCAAATGTGAAATGTTGGTACACTAGTAACCGGTGTAACCGCCGGAATTTTGAATGCAAGCATGCAAACGTGCATGCATTGTGTCGTACAGGTGTCGGATATCAGTTTGTGGGATGGAGTTCCATGCCTGTTGTACTTGGGCGGTCAATGCAGGGACGGTTAATGCTGGTTGTGGATGACGCTGGAGTTGTCGTCCAATGATGTCCCATACGTGCTCGTTTGGAGAAAGATCTGGTGATCTAGCAGGCCAAGGCAACATGTCGACACTCTGTAGAGCATGTTGGGTTACAACAGCGGTATGAGTTCGAGCGTTATTCTGTTGGAAAACATCCCCTTGAATGCTGTTCATGAATGGCAGCACAACAGGTTGTATCACTAGACTGACGTACAAATTTGCAGTCAGGGTGCGTGGGATAACAACGAGATTGCTCCTGCTGACATACGAAATTGCTCCCCAAACCATAACTCCAGGAGTAGGCCCTGTGTGTCTAGGCCGCAGTCAGGTCACTAGCAGGTGTTCACCTGGCCTCCTTCTAACCAACAAACGGCTATCACTGCGACGAAGGCAGAACCGGCTTTCATCAGAAAACACAACAGATCTCCACTCCGTCCTCCAAAGAGCTCTAGCTTCACACCACTCACGTCACAAACGGCAGTGGTTTGGAGTCAGTGGAATGCACTGTACAGGGCGTCTGTTTCGGAGCTGTCCTTGAAGTAGCCGATTTGTAACAGTTCGTTGTGTCACTGTGGTGCCAACTGCAGCTCGAATTTCAGCTGCAGACGAAGTACGATTAGCCACAGCCATACGCCGAATACGACGGTCTTCCCTCTCAGTAGTACCACGTGGCCGCCCGGAACCTGGTCTTCTTGAGGCAATACCTTCCCTTGACCACTGCCGCCAATACTCATGCACAGTGGATACATTCCTGCCAAGTCTTTCAGCAATATCGTGGAAAGAAAACCCAGCTTCTCGTAGCCTTACAACACGACCTCGTTCAAACTCAGTGAGTTGTTGATAATGGCTCCTTCGTCTTCTCAGAGGCATCCTTGACTAACATTAACCCACTACGTCGAATCTCAACTGTAAATAACGATCACGAACCTTACAGCGTTTATTTAAAGCAATCCTCATTTGCATGTTCATAGTGTCGCTACTAGCGCCACACTTACGCGCGTAGCTCGAAATTTGAATCGACGTCATCTTTCAGATGTATAAACACGCATACCAAATTTCGTTTATCTAGCACAGCTCCTTCCTATTGTTGGGATTTTTTTTCCATATATATATATATATATATATATATATATATATATATATATGGAATTCTACATTCCCTATTTATTTTTCTGCCACATACTATTATTAAGTTTAGTTAAACATGTTAGTTGACAAAATTTTCTTTGCCAAGATACGAATAAGGGCCAAGATAATAATTTTCTCTGCTGTCTGGACACCTACTGAAGCAATCTGTTTGTACGCATATTAAATTAAAGTTAGCAGCATGAATATCGCTTTACGGTATACAGTTTCAGTTAACAGGAGATTGAGGGCCAAATTAATATCGCTGTGATATTTTAGGGGCGAATTCTGATATTCATTCGTATTGAATGCTAATTTTAAAAGATGGATCCCTTATTTGTTCTAAGTGCCATTATTTTCCATGAAAATAATAATGTAAACATTAAGAAACTGCAAACAAAAAATATAAATTAATATTTATTAAACCATATTATAAATTAAATCCTTTTAGGAAGAAGAATGTACTTTTAAATGAAAGGACCGTAGTGTTTAGACATTCCAATACTTCTACATTAAAAAAACACCAGTGAAGTAACCAAATTACTGAAATATAAAGTTTAAATCGTAAAAAAATTGGACTAATTGATTCTGACCACACACATTTATCAAAGGCCTCCTTTATGCATTGACTTAAACCAGAGCTATGAGGGATCGGACTTCGTCTAAGTATTAAGCCCACGTTCCCCGAAATTTGATTTTGCAGTGATTTTGCTTTGTTGTAATTTTGAAATAATTGTTTATTGTCTGGTTTTATTGTATTTACTCTGTACATATTGATTAGTCAAATAAAAAAAAACATTAAATATCTAAGAATTTTCTTAGTTATATAAGGTCAATATTTTGTTGGAAATCAGGCCCCTCACAGAAAATATCCATGGTTTGAATCCTTGCTTGAAAGTGAACTTTGGTGTTTTTTTATAACACTTTCCATTGGACAATTCCGCCGATACGAAGACGCCGATTTAAGCAAATAGCTTGTGTCTCTTGTTTTTGTAGCACCCAATTAGGGCCAAGAGCTTGACACTGACGCCTCACTCATTAGCTTGCACATCCCCTTTATACAGGGGGGCATAATCACACAGCTCACAGATGGAACAGAAGAACAACTATGCCGAACTGGCATTCGAATCCAGGACCCCCAGTTCATTGGGAAAACGAGCTACCCCTGTTCCAGGAAGCCTATTGTAAACCTTGATAAAGTCCTTAAATCGAATTCATTTTTTTACAGTGTAAACTTTATATCAGATTAAGACTTTCAGTAGCCATTGCAATTTATAAAGTAAAAGAGGAACCAAAAGTATAAAATTTATTATTTTCTCCATTTGAAATTATATTAGTTTTCGATTTCTATGGTAAGAATCAATCTATATCTAAAACGATATAAATTACTCGCACTACGGTTCATATTTCCCCTAAGGTTTTTAAAACTTTTTTCAATCATTAAAATGTCCCGCAACTTTGCATCTTAAAAAAATGTTAATACAATTATAAGTTAATTGGATTTTTAAGGAAGAAAAAGTGGGAATATACACTTTTGGCTGTTTTCTTATTTTCAATCATGCTAATGATGGTTCTCTGCTAGGGGAAGTAAGCCTTCCCCTAAGTAGAAAAGTCATGGCTGTTCTTCCCTTGTGTTTGATCCTTGAGAGAAGTGAATGAACTGCCCTGGTAAAAGGGGTTTATTAAGCATATTCGTGTACATCATCTTCATTTGAGCTAGAAGTCTGACTTCTGTCTTCGAATGCTCAGAAGTCTTTACCCTCAGAAGCTACTGTATCCAGTTTCCGTGCTAGCATGGATACGACAACATTCTCATCAATCACGCTATTGATATGAAATCTCATTGAGAAGCGTTATAAATAACGAAAATTTCCTTTTTCAAAATTATCTCCTCCAAAATAGTTTTTTTTAAAAATCTTTCCAACGCTTTTATCATTGAAACGATACTTAATCAACATCGGTTTTTAAGGTTCGAAAACAATACATTATTTTACAGAATAAAATAAATAATAGCGTAAAAAATCCTGAAGCAAAAGTTATTTTTTAAAACATAATCCTAATCAGATTATGAAAATTAAAAAAAAATAATGCCTTCATCATTCAAATGATAATTTTAGTTTGAATGTAATAAAAGTTTTAATTTTAACACTTTTCTACTTCTGAGTTTAATATTTTACAAATCCTTTAATTCTGAATCATTTTTCACTATAAGAATAAGCAGTGAAATATTTCAAAGTTTATAATTAAATGTCAATAATGCTTTAGAAAATATTTGAAAACTTGTTCTATTTACATAATCATATTTTATAGAAAAATTTTATAAATAAATTTTTGAAATTTGTATCCACGAGCAACATAATCTTAGGAATTTTTTATATTCATAAAAAAATAACGCTAATATAAAATCATGAATAAATCTAATGAAGAATTACATCATCATTTTAAACAGAAATACTAGTAATTTACATTAAAAAAATAAGAAATACATATGATCTATAGTTATTTTTAATTTTTATTACTAATCTATCGAATATTTAGCAATTCTGAAAATCTTCAATATAATTTTAAGCATGAAAATTTCTTCATTACTGTGATATATACATAAAGTCTGTAAAAAGTAAAATACTTATGTTTTATGGTTTTTTCAGTTTTGATTATATTTCCATATGCGTTATTTTGATAAACAATTGAACTCTGAAATTATGTTTGAAAAAGCAACATCATATGATTAAGTTTAAAATTGTTACTTTCTTTAATATTTTTGTTCAACAGCAGCAATCTATCTTTGTTATTTACGGTCGTGGCGTACACAGATGTTACAAAAAAGACTCTATGATTTATGGTTTCACAATGTTTTCTTTATACATATTGTAGAAAATTACAAACATAAATATAAAAAAGTAACCATTATTGTAAGAGCTTAAGATAGATTTGCTTTTACAAAAAACTAAAGCTGCTGAAAAATTACAGTAAATTGCGAAGAAAATAATCTCATTGAAAATTGCTTTTCATGTATTTGTAATAGAATGACATAAGTCATGCATATAAAATAATAGAAAGTTATAAGCAGGCGGAGTAATCTATTCAAAACACTGATGCATACTCTTGGATAAATGTACTATCCCTCTCCCCCCCCAGAATAAAAAAGCGGACCTTAGTAAGGCCGTTACAGCCTTTCATGGAATTAGCAAACGTATTTTAAGAAATATACATATTTGGCTTGACAAATCAGTAATTTCATTACACTTATAGCAAGAATATGCATGTTGGGTATTTTTCTGTCGGCAGATTAGTAATAAAATTTGATCCAAAACTATTGTTGTAGTTAAAAAATCAAATATTGAATTTTGCACATTTGAATCATTGCCTTTTCTATTCATTGTGTCTACAAGCGTGCGAAAGCACAACTCAACAAAGACTTTTTGAAAGATTTGATTTAAAATGTAATGGGAAACTACATTTAAAATTATAAACCTGTATACCAAATATTGTTTAACTATCTTCTTATCTTTTGTTGCTATCGAGTTTAATTTTACTCGAATAAGCTGACAAATCAATTTTTTCTAAATAGATTCTACTCGTATTTTGAAAGGAACCGAAACATTTTGCCAAAAATTCTTATATTAAATTTCCTTTTTTTAGATCAAACTGTTTTTGATCTATCTTGTTCAGAGACAGACAAACATATATGATGTGAATAGTCACGTATTTCAGTTCTGTATAATCTGAAATGGGGAAATGAATAAAAATATTTCGTATTTAACTTTTTGATAATTTCAATTTTTTTCTATACTTCGAATACGAGGAGTCAAAAAATGATTCACAAATAGCGATGTGATCGTTGCAAGACGGTCTTTTGCAACAGTAAAAATAAAATTATGAGTATACATTAATTACATAAATATCTATATTATATGAAAATAAAAGTTTTTAAGAACAAAATTGCATAGTTCCTGGATTATAGTAATTTTTTGGAAACACAAAAACAGTTGCTTATGAAGTTTCATGGTCCCTTGTGTTAATTGAAGTAAACTGGAACAAATGACACCTTGATTTTTATTAAAATGAATGTAAAATGTCAGAAATTCGCTTCCTATGGAATAATCATAATATTGAAATAAAAATAAGTCAGCAGATCAATTTTAAATGCACTTATATAATATATAAACTATTTTTTAGTAAAACGTACATGGCGATTTTCTTATTATTTGCTGTAAATACGAGCAAAATAACTCTTTAATGTAGGTGGAAAATAATCTCAAAATTAGAAATTTATTCTAAATGGTGATTTTTAATTCCAGGATTATAAAAATATATTCATAAATGTTTACGCCTGAAATAAAAGAAAATTTTGTTTTAAAAAATTTTACAATATTATTTTTAATACATAATATACACAAGATAAAAATTAGGAATTCAATTTTAAGAAATATTTAGAAAATAGTTTAAAGCTAGGATACTTCTTATGAATGTCGTAAAATATACTTTATATTACTGCAATATATTTATTGTTCTAAGGGAAAAAAAGAATTAACTTAATTAAAGAATAACTGAAAACAATTTTTTTTAATGCAGAAGAGTTATTTTATATAGTTTTTCCCTTTTTTAGTCATTGAATTATTATTTAATTTCACATTTTTTAATTGCGAAATTTTCCCATAATGCTTATGAGATATACATCATTACTACTAATGAGCTTCATTGATTTATTAATTAATTGATAATTTAATGAAACAAATATTAAAACCGCATAATTAAATAAAAAGTATAAAAGTATAAATTTTTTCATAATTCCAAAACATTCGGAAGTAAATGGATAATCTGTTACAAAACTGGGTTCTTAATAAACATAAAATAATATGCATAAATACAAACTAAATACTTTTTTAACAGAGAAATGAATACATATCAGAAATTCTTATGAACACATAAATTAAATTGTAGAAAATGACCTTTCTATGTCTAGTTCATTCTCTAATATTTTTTTTTTATATATTAATAATGGCTTTCTATTGGTTTGTTACAAACAAGCATTTTACAATGTTTTATGCCAAAGATATGTTGTTATAAAAGAGTCTACAACAGTATGATCTGTGGCAATTTGTTTCGTGGAAATCAATTATTGGAATGTGGTTAATGCTCTAGTACCAGAAAACCGAATGCTTATTTTTAGCCCATTTTTATTCCTCTCATTTGAAATTGAAATTCGACATTGAACTGCATTGTAGTTGCCCAAACTGAAATTTTTTTTTGTGTGTGTTTCAATCATCACGTTTTTGAGCTATGGCCTTTTCATCCCTGTGAAAATACTAGCCGAGTGAAAGTAAATTTCTAGATGCATTTGTTTACAAAACTGAGGGCTCAGTACCTGTTACATGTTAAAGCTGTATACCAAATTTTATTTCTATCTAGGTGTCTTCTTTTTGTAATTATTTTGTTGACTTATATTCTTACAGTTGAACAGACAGACTTCCTTTGAATAATTTTAACTCAAAATTTGATAGAATTCCACCAATGAGGTGTAATTGTAGTATACCAAATTTCAATTGTCTAATTCAAGGTATTTTTTCAAGTTATAATGTTTACAAGCAGATGTATTTCCTCACTTACAAAGGTATGAAACATGGTAATGCGTCAATATATGGAATTTGAATTTTGTGACGTTTGCAGCATTATTTCTTTGTATATGGTATACATTATGCACAAAAATTTTAAAATAAATAAAAACTTCTAGAACTAAGAAATAAAGTTTAAGAATCAAACTACTGAATGGAAATAAATTATATTAGGATGTAGTGCACACATATCGAAAAGGGATAGAAATATTCTCTGAAAAAAATATTATTTTACTTGGGTTTTTTCAAAAATAAACCCATATCTACTTTGATCATTGAAGAATAGGACGGATTTTATCGAGTGTACTGTCCCGAAATTCAAAATTGATTAGAACAGGACATTAAAAACACCTTTGTCATCGATTAGCTGGCAAGGAAAATCCATCAAATATCCTCCATGACACACTTTACTTTTCTTAATCGTTTGTGTGCATTTCATTCTTTTCTTAAGGCAACATCATCTATCAGCAGAACAAAGACATCTGAGAAGAAAATCAGGGAATGGGGGAGAAAAAGAAGATTTAGAAAAAGACATCAAAATATTGTTAAAACGAGATAAATTACCATCTTCGCTTTGTCTCTTATAGAATCACAGTTACGCACAAAGACAAACGGTTCGGCAGTATGCCAAATCTTAACACGATATTCAAGTAACAGATATGAATGTGTTTTTTTTGAAAAGAAAAAAAAATGACGATATAAATATCGATTTCTTTTGATAGTAATAAAACAGTAATTACTTTCTCTTGAAAGTTTAATAGAATTTGAATCTGTAAATAAATTTTATAAAAACTAATTGAAAGTAACTATTTTGCAACTTCAATAATATTTTTTATCGGAAATAACTGAAGAGGATTATTTGCTGATCTATCATTTTAGCTATTAAGAGTAAGTAATAACTGTTATAATTAATTGTATTAAAAATATTACAATTAATTATTAATATTGTTTGTATTTCAAATGCATTTCTATTTGTATCGTGTATTTTTCTATTAAATTTGGTAATTGTACTGAATTTTTGTATTGCAAATATGAATATCGATTTCTTTTGTGAGTAATAAGATGGTAAGACCTTTTTTCTCTACATTCGTGTGCATATTTAAATTTTTTTTAAAATAAAAATAACCTGATAGTAACTATCTCACAAATTTAATAATATTTTTATCCAAAATAACTATTGAGATGCGTGTCACATTTGTTGATCAAAACATCTATTAATTATTAACAGAAAGTAAAAAATGCTATAATTAATTGTATTAGTATAATTAATTATGACGTTAATTGATCTAACAAAAATCAATTATAACATGAAATTATTATAATTATTTTGTATTTTTAATGGTGTATAAACATACTA